>MU227206.1:163766-183285 GCA_018584345.1 Thuja plicata
TCTATGACTTGATTTTCTTATTCTCATAGAAGACTTAAATGCAGACTCTAAGTTTGGTAAGACACTATTGTCAAAGTTATTCATCTCAAATGAAATCAGTCTACCAATTAAACTATCAAGAGTAACTTTATTGTTTGCTACTGCTCTCATTTCTTGAATGGCAGAAACTCTAATAGCATATACAGGAAATAAGGTTCTTAAGATTTTACTTACCACTATCTCCTCTTCAAGTGTACCCCCAATACCTCGTATAACATTGACTACTTCTTTTATCCTTGTGCTGTATTGTGTGATTTTTTCTCCTTCTTTCATTCTGAGATCATCAAACTTTCCTCTAAGGCTTTCTGCCTTGGCTCTCAGAATATTTGTATCACCTCCATGTACAAGCATTAGTTTTTCCCACATCTTCTTTGTAGTTTTGCAATCCTTGACATCTTCAAATTCAACATCAGAGAGTGAGGAAGAAAGCTCTATAACCATGCAGTTATGGTCATGCTTCTCTCTCAATTGATCTACTATTAGTACTCCTGTAGGCAACACATATTCAGTATCTAGGAATTGAGTAACATCATTACCAATACCTGATAAGTGGATTCTTATCCTGCTTTTCCATGAAGCAAAGTTGTATTTGTTCAACTTGGGCACATCTCGTATGTTCATCTTGTGATCCTAACTTAGGTCTTTGAAACCTTGCTTCTAAGCACACAAGCTCTGATACCAATTTTTAGTAATAACTAAGAGGAGGAGGGGGGGGGGGGGGGGAANGTGAATCAGTGGCCTCAAAATTTATCCTTCAACTATTTACCACCAATCAAATAAACCTCAGATTATTAAGTCCCTACAAGCTTCATGACATGAAATGCTTATAATGATTAACTATCTGTCAGTTTTCCTTGTCTATCCTTATTCTCCTTGATTACCAATAATCATTAAAACTATTTAACAAAACTTGGTAAATAAGTAGAGTATACCGATCAACCCAGAAATGCATATGTGAAATGTAAAACAGTAAAGTAATAAACCATACACACATAATACATGGATTTTAACGTGGAAACCCTGTTAAGGGAAAAAACCACTGGGACTAGTACCCCAAATTTTGACTCTTCTGAAGTGAGCCCTGTTAGGAGCTGACCCTGTTAAAGGTTACAAACATACTGTTAGGTGTGACCTTTTTAGAGGATTTTATACATAGAGGTTGTCACTTAGTATCGGGAATCTATTTCTACCATCCTTGAATCAACCTCCTTCTTAGACTGTCAATAGGTATCGGGCAAGTCCAATGCTACTTTCATGAATCAACCTTTTTGGCACTCCTTGGGATGTACCGCAATATATAGAAGACTGTTAAGTCTTGCTCGGTTAAGAGACTTGATGCTTCAATGGTTAAACTGAAACACTATGAACTATTTCTAATGCAAATTTGAATTGCACATTTTCAGATCTATTTAAGTACATTACCTCTCTGATCAATGTATCAATTCAATTCTTTGTGCTCCACACTTTCTGCTCTATGATGTTGTGCTTCACTGTTCGTCGGTGTCTGCAGAATTCCTTAGCTCTCTTTCATCTTGATTGATTAGGATAGTATAAAGTTCTTCTTCATCAGTCTCTCTTTAGCATCCTCTTTCTATTCACTCCCCTTCCCATGCATATGAAAATGAATTAAGCTTGTCTCTTATATAGACATGATATTCACCATTTCTTGATTCTTGATTCTTGACATGAAAAAAAATCTAGCCAATTTGATTTAAAGCATAACTTCTGATTTGTCTCATAGTTATCTTCATGTCAATTATATAAATCATCTTTAAATCAATTACTTAACTTTGGTCGAATAAAACAAAGAAAACAACTAGTTAAGTCTATCTTTAGCTCTTACTAGCTTGATATTTTGTCATTTTTTGAACTCTCTGTTCTGTTGGTCAACTCTGCAGTTAGTCGCCGGTGACAACTACCAGTTCCATCGGTGTGAATCCAGTTAGCTTTAGGATCTCCGTCTATCGGGCATCATTGGATTTTACTCGTCGAGCAACTCTATTTTTATCTCGTCAGGCATCCTGTGGTTTTGCTTCGTTGGGAAACACTGTCTTCTGCTCGTTGGGTATCAATGTGACTTTTCTTCATTTCCTTTACCGATGGTGTGCACTTCATCGGTGTTGTCTATCACTTGGTGAATACTTGACATTTATGCATTGCTGAAAGCATAACCTTTGTTCCATTGATTCTCTGAATTCTTTGGTGTTATATACATGACCGTACATATGATATCAAGTTGACATCAATGAAAATACAATACATTAACTGATTTAATGCCTTGCATTATCTTTAACTTAACATTATCAAACATTTAATCAGTTACATTTCATCAGCTGTGCAATTTGCCTATGTGTTGTAATCCAAAACATATGAGTTACCGACTCTTTTCGATTGATAGGTAGTTTCATTTTCTTTAGGCTTCCATGCTTTCCTTTCCTTCTTCCAGCATTCAAGAAATGTGTGCCCATGTATTTTGCAAGTTGGACAATATTTGTCCATGTAGGTTTCCTTGTTTGGATTTTTCACCTCAGATTTACATTCATATGCTTTATGTCCTTTCTTGTTACATTTATAACAAATTCCTATGAATGAAGGTGTGGATTTAGGAATACCTTTCATTTTTCTCCTGCAAACATTTGGTGTGTGGCATAGTTTTCCACAGTGATTGCATGACTTCTTTCTTGGTCTTGGATTTGCATAGAAATTCTTTAGATCTTGGTTTGGTAATTCTTCATTTTCGGTATACCCTAGTCCGGTATTGTTGTTGACTCTTCTTTGTCCATCCAGAAAACCATCCATTCTTTTGGTACTTTCTTCAAGTCTCTTGATCATGTCATTATGTTGTAGTTGAATTCTTACTTCATGTTTTAGCTTTTCATTTTCTTCTCTTAGCTCACTGATATCTTATAGTCTTTCAATGAGTTCTATGTTCATTCTGTTTGCCTCTTGACTCATAAGAATAATCTAATTTTTGATCTCATGATGATGTTTTTTAAGTCTTTGTATTTCTGACTCTTTCTCTTGTAGTTTTTCAGTAATCTTTCTACTGTCATCAATAGCTAGTGTTCTTTCTTGCTCAGCTTGTCTAGCATTGTTCATGACATCAATCATTCTTACCATCTATGTCTCTTGACCAATTTGTAGAGATTTTACTTGTCCAGTTAGATGTTGATTGATTTCATTTAGACATGTGATGCTTTCTTTAGATGTGTCTGATGCTTTGCTTGTTGTAGATCTTGAATAATCAAATAGACCAGTTATCTCTTCTTCTTGGTAGTCTGTTTCATTACAGCGAGATGCCATAATCTTTCTTTCATCCAACAATTGTCTCATCTTTATTCTAGCTTATTTATACAGTTCATAGAAGATCTGTATCTTTAATTTATGATTCTCAATACTCTTGTCAAGCTTGTACTTATCCATTGTATGATCTTTTCCCTTAAGTCTTTGAACTTTTCCAATTAAGAGATCTATCTCTAATACCAATTGTTGGAAATAATGGGAAGTATGTACTGAGAGCGGAGGGGTTAATCAGTACCTCTAAAACTTTTATCTCTTTAACCCTTAATCCTTTATGTAATCCATTGTATTTCCAACCATTCGTTCTATACTATCTTTGTGTAAGTTACATCAATTCATAAACTGAATAAACATGTAAAAATTCATAAAAACATTAATGAAATGTAATGACACATAACACAAGATATGATAACGCAGAATACCCCTGTTAGAAGGTAAAATCTGTGGTGGGGATGGCACCCACAAAAACTTCACTATCTGCAGATTGGAAGGGGCTGGTTAAGGCTTATAATTTTGATCACTTATGATGATCTACCCTATTAGAAGTATTATGTGGAGACTGGTTAAGGTCTACTCTGTTAAGAGCTTTAGCAACACTATTTAGTGTACACTCGGTTAAGATATTTACAAAGGATTGTTAAATCCACCTTTCTTGAAAGGATTTCTTCTATTTGCTACACTTGTTAGAATGTAGACAAAAATACTCATTGACCTGAGTGTATGAAATATTCAATTTTTTATTATAGATCCATTAAAATCACATGTACAAAGTATCACCTAATGTGATTGATTAATACATCTATTCCTCGGTAGCCTTGATTCTTGGTTCTTGATAACCAAACTCATCTTTTGTTGTTCTGCTTCTTGAAACTTTTGGTCTGATCCATAGATGTGCTTCTTGGCTACTATCATCCTCACCTCAATTTGAAATGAATGATTAGACATCTATTTATACAATAGATTGGCCTAATTCAGTTTCACGTATTACAAAAATAACTCTATGATTGAAGGTTTACAACTTGACCTTGATCTCCTAGTTTGCAAATTTTTAATCAGTTAGACTGATTAAAACAATTACAATTATCTTTCGTGTCCCTCAAGAAATTTTTTTAAATCAAATCAAAACTCTAAATATAAAACATAAATGTTTTATCTGATGTGGAAGTCACATCCAATTTTCTCGGGATATAACTGACTTTCGGTGTTTGATGCTCGGGTTGCTCTGAAATTATTTCGGTGTTCCTTCTTTGAATTGTTCGTCAGGTTCCCTTGCTTTGTTGAGTTCCTATCTTGTCTTCTCTTTTAGTTTATAGTGTAATCTTCTCATCAGTTTCCTCTGTCGGTTTCCTCTTTATCATTTTTGGTTTGCACTGTAAAGTGTGTGGTCGGGTTTCTCTTGAACTTAACACTTTCGGTTTGAACTGAAACCTATCTTTCGGTATAGTGTTACCGACAGTTTAAAGAACTATTTTCCCTTTGCATATACTAATGGAAAAATTAATGTCTTCAAAAATAAATAAAAAATAAAATTTAACACCTTAAAGTGTCATTGGGTTTGAACTAGGAGTAGTTTCAAATCCTCCAAGTGCATAAGGAGATCTAGTTGCTTACTTTGAACGAGTAGATCCCACACTTTTTGCAGAAGTGGTGGTTTCACCCATTGATTTAGTTGGAGGTCTAGTTCTTCTACATCTTTATATGAAATCACTTTGGCGGAAGGTTGATGACTATTAATAACATGGATGCCTACTAGCATGCTAATATTGTGACTCACAGTGCCTAACACACTAGAAGGGATGTTGGGGAATTTGTAATGAAAAAAATGAGATTAATATGCCTTATACCTATTAATTTTGGATTCATCATGGCCTACAGTTATAACATGAGTACTCTTTTCATTGCAAACCCATGCCTACATTACCCTTCTTCACAGTATACATGCCAAAACATAGGAAAAATATGTAGACTTTGGGCTTTCTTAGATGAAAATTTGTAAATTGTAACAGTACATAATTTAAACCAAAAAAAATTCCCTTAATTATTTCATGGGCTTCTAAATCTTATCCAAGCCTATTTCTGGTTGAAATACTAAAAATGTGATGTTATATCTTTGCATAATGATCCAAATTGTTGTGCTAGGATTATGCACCTTATTTTCCACTTGATTTACATATTTTGGTAGGGGAATGGTGCCTAGGGTGCCCGTGTCCTATTTGATTGTTCTTGGGGCACCATTGATCTTCTAACTTTGGCACAATATTAAATAATTTGGTGTCTAGTTATTGGTACTAATTCCTCAATCCTAGTGTCTCAATATGATTATTGGAGGTCAACATAATTTATGAAACACCATGAAATCCTTATATAAGAGAGTTATTTTAATTTATTTTTACATTAAGCACACATCTCATATCATCATAAGCATTAAAAAACACATCAAGTGCTCAAGGTGACATTTCATTCCATCATATCTGTTAAAGTTTGTGATCAAATTGTATGACTTTTAATCTTCTTTATTTTGTATATTAACTAATATATATCTTTTCTTCTTTTCAGGTATGCAGCGAATAAAAGACTTTGAAATTCAAAAATTATATTTCACTTTAATAATGCACAATGAGAACTTGGAAGTATTATTAAAAAAATGCTGATAGATGCATTTCCAGATTTACTTGCTGACTGAATATAAGAAGACTTACATTCAAAAATGTTGTATATACTTGCCTTTGATCAATCAACAAATGATTATTTATATGAAAGCCATGTCACTATAGAGTCATGTCTCCTTATAGATCCATGTCTCCTTAAGGAGACATGGATCTATAATTCCATGTTTCTTCATTACCAACAAATGCAACTCAATACATATGAAGATTCACTAATAAACAATGCCCGATCCAATAACACCGATTGGTCTCAATAACTAATCGGGTTCTTAATATCATCGAGTGTTATGATTATCGGGTACATTATAGGTCGTTTATGATTTCATCGGGTGTTAGACATATTGGTAATTATTAATACATGAGTATAATATGTGTTTTGTTCGATACTTATGAATTTTCATATGTGATGTTAATTTGATCAGAATATTATTATTATGAGGAAAGATCATAATTTCAGAATATGAATAAATAAATATATGTGTATATATGAGTAGATATATAATAATAATAATACTTATTATATATATATATATATCATAATTGATCTATTATAATAATATTAATATCTACTATATTTTATCTTATCGAAGCTACAAACATCAACGATATCTCTCAATTATTCTTCAAATCTAAGAATTGTAGAGTAGAAAGTTACAATAGTCTTCATGTAAGCATGTCTTTATGATTTATCTCCTTTATGTAATGCCATATTATTGTTTCAACACATGTGATCATATTCTTAGAGCAATTCATTAACAAATCTAGGGTATCATATTTAGCTTTCTATTTTGGATTATTCGAGTCAATTACATTTCAATTAAATTTCATAGATATTCCTAAAATTGGGGTTTAATCTAGGCTAACCACCATCAAATCATCATCCTATTTTCTTTCTGTGTAGGTGATAGGACCAAAATACATGGATTTTGAATTAGATAAAGTGGACCAAGATCTATTAATTGAGATTTTTAAAATAGAAAAAAGAAAAGTCAATACCACTCCACTTGAAATTAACCTACAATTTTCTAATGATATTTATGGGGTATGTTATGATAATATTTGTGGTACAAAAAGTGAAAATTTATATTTTCATCTAGTAAATATGGATCATGGTTACCCCACTTGACATTGACATCCTAATTTCAAGTCTGATTTTAGATGCATGTTCCTTTATATTTCCTATTTCAAATTTTATGACCTTCACGATGGAGGGGTGTTATGGTCTTGGAGACACATAGGAGTATTGGAGGGATATTCCTCTACATTTCCAAGGACTTGGAGAAGGTAAAGTGCCCAAAGAAAGGGCTAGACAACAAAAAGTACAATGGTTTGTGTAGACAATGTTAGTTAGGACAGTAAGATGGAAATATGTTTGTCTCACTTTAGAGATGCCATGTTTAGTGTCTAGTTAAGGATGAAAATGAGTGTGGGTGAAGCCTTAGGAGGTTTGTCGGGGTGTTAGAGTGTCCCATTTCATTTAGGGGTGAAGGGAAACTTTTCCTGGAGGTAGTTTAAGGTGACTTTTCTCAGAGTTGCAGACCTACTATCATAGTGGACAACAAGTGTGGGTTTTTGAATTCAAGAGTGGGGATGCATAGTATATTTGTTCGGAAAAGACATTAAATGTTGTAGGGGAAAATGTGGAGAGTCCTTTTGTTTCAGGGAGTGGTGGATCCATAGAGGGTGATCCAAGTTGATAGGTTAAGTGAAGAAAGGGAAGCACTAGTGTTTGGGCGATAGTCATAACACTTTGTCCAATATGCATGGATGGTTCAATTGAATAACTAAATAAGTTAGTTATTCATTGAAATCGCTGAAAGTCACAAGGATTTGCCTTTGTTTAGTAATTTGAGTATTGTTATAGCTTAATTCCCATTCCATGAATGTTCTCTCACAGTTTCTCATGGGATGGTCATGGTTTTAACTTGTACAACATGCATCTAACCAAAAAATATGTAGATAAGTGAAGGGAAGAGGGTGATAACTAAGTTGTTACATGGAAAGGGCACTAAAATTGCTGCAAGCGTGTAGCAACAAGAGATCTGCTCAAAGGAGGGCATTATTTTATGCTTGAAACCATAGAGGATGTCTTGGCAATGAACAATCAACTTTTGTTGGATTGAGGAATTTCTTGGAAGGGTGATAATGATCATTATTTAGATTGTATTGGATTGGATTGATCAATGACCAATTTTGCATGAGATACTTTCTTTTTTTCCTTTGAACAAATCTTTCTACATTTCATCCTATTCGATATATGACCTGGCCTGTACAAGATCCGAGCACAAACTTCACCGTGTCAAGGATTTTGATGATGATATCTAAATTATGATTTTTACCCACAACTAAAATTCCATAAAGTTTATACTAACTTTAGAAGATTCAATGATGCATTCACTAGACAACTATCCTAGGATTTAAAAGGGGATTTATGGTAGAGTTTATCTCTAGAAGCAACTCGATTAATTGACATTGGTGGTAATTATTTTATCTAGTATATACAATTCCCATACCTCAGGGTAGGAGGCTATGATGGTTTTACTGAAAAGCTTCCCACATTTGTGGAGGATAAGTTTATTCTAATTGAAGGATGCATGTTGATGAGAGAGGTTAATAAACATTGCACAAAGAGGAATAAAACTAGTATCCAGTTCCCATTTGAACTGGGATTTTATAAATGTAATTCTCAGTGTGATGAATTAAATATTGTTAAGGAAATTTCCAAGTATGCATTCTCTACATTTGATTAAATGAAAATACATTTTGATAGACAAAATTATGTTTGGAACAACTTGCAATTAGGCCCATCCTACCATCATGTACTCCAATTAGAATATTTCTAGGCAGATTGCTTAGATGATTATGAAGTATAAAAGAGCTCAATTGGATGAGGCTAAGCCTCAAAAGAATTAATGATTTCCAACAGAAATGGGACATGACAAGAATGTTTTAATGATGGAATCAACTTGGTGACCTTACATATGCACTCATGGTTCAAGCATATTCATTGCCTTTAGTTGATTGGGATGCACTTGAACATGATGACCCTTTTGTAAGAATTACAGAAGTGCTTAAGAGAACCAATATTTGGCTTTCAAGAAGAGGGCAGGTGATTCTAAGACTAACACCCAACAAGAATTGAAGAAGGTGGAACAAAGAAACCCCAACTTGCCACATCATTTTCCAATGATTTTTCTTCTACCACTACTTCAACCCAACATACAACAAGCTCAATATGATGATAATAACCTCTCAATCACAACAAACCTCTAATAAAATATGCAAAGAAGGCCCCCAACCAAACATTAGAGGATATGAAATAGGTAAAGCATAAGTGTATGAGTTCTACAAGAACAAAGAAAACAAGGACAAAGTAAAGGCTATATCCAGTGAAATAGGAGAATCATATACAATAATGAATATTGATCCTGACATAGGTTCAAAGAGTGGTAAGTCTCTCTCTCATTTTCTATTTTATCTATAGAAGACCAGGAGAAATCCTCCTATTAAGAGGGCCTTATTTCTTACACCAAATTTTGTAAGCAATACTATGAAAACCTTTATTTGCCTTCATGGATTGAAAATTCTTCATCTAAAAAGAGGCATCTAAAATCTACCAAAGACCACCAAATGATGTAGTGTGAATATTATTCAAATAATTAAAGTTTGATAACACATTCTTGGCCATCAAGTAATAAGAATCCATGCTAGCTTTTCTATAAGACATTAAATAATATTATTTGGTCTTCTTCACGAGAAAAACCATACAATTCCTGTGGGATTTTGCTTTGCATCACATTCATTCATCATTATGTGGTGTTGATAAGTTTGAGCTTAGAATGGTAAGGAAGGATTGTTTCTCTGATTTGGGTCTTAGTAGAGGTCCTTAGAAGAAGAGCTCATCATCGAGCAACATAAGGTGCTTGGTAACAAGTATGGATATTAGAGAATGGATGATTGTTTCTCTTCTTATCTTAACATGCCTCGAAAGGTGCATAAACAACTTATTTATTGGTTAAGGTAGAGGATTATAAATGTATCTTGTGATTATTACATTGCATTAAAGTTTATAAATGTTTGGTTTACATATAGTTTGCACAAGGCTGAAACTATGAGTGTTCACATGTGTGCAAAAGTAAATCACAGGTATAGTTTATCCAATATAAATCAAGTTTATTGGTCATGTATGGATCCAATTGTATATATTGTTTTTAGGACTAATGTAATCATTCTCATAGATGCTATTTTCTTAAACAGTGATAAGAAATATATAAAAAAAAATTCTTAAGTTTCTATATATTATATCATTTAAAATGTTAAATATATTATAGAGTTGTAGTTCAATTGATTGAACATGATTGGTGGGGGCGATAATATGTTCCTTAATTGCATCATCCATCAAGGCTCAAACTCCTGAAGGTATAAACTAAGGGATGAGATAGGAACTACATCATAGACAACTTTAGTAGAATGAGTACCCCCAACCCTTGGATCTAATCCAAAGAGACATTAGAATAGGCTTGTGCTCCCATAGACAAGACCAAGATCATATCCCTAGTAACTTTAACATAATGGACATGCCTCAGTTCTTGGAACTCAACCAAAGAGATATCAACAGAGCATCATACCCCTAGTAACTTTAACATAATGGAAACACCTCAGTTCTTGGAACTCATCCAAAGAGATATCAACAGAGGCCTATGCTTTTGTATTGAAAATAGTAAAATAAAATAAAAAATGACATTAAATCCTCTATAATAAAAAATTAAATATGATTGAATGAGAAAGTAAATCATACTCAGAGAACCATGTCTCAAGCATCATATCCAAATTTTGTGTTGATTTTTTCTTAACTGGTTTGTCAGACCCACATAATGAATTTTCTTCCTAAAGAAATTGGATCATTAAGATCAATCTTCTCCTTTGGGCAGAGGTAAACAAGACATCTAATAAGCTAGGATAGAAGAAAGAACCGATCTAAATTTTTTCACTCGACCAGCTTTTGTGAGCCATTTCCCTATCCAATTTCCTATTTTCTTTCCCAATTTATCTAAGATGTGATCCCAGGCTTTGCTATCTTTGGCTCCTTTTTTCTATTGGTACACCTAGATATTTGCATGGGACAGTTCCTTTTTTGAAGCTCATTACATTACATATATTATTTTCTATTACTAGATTAGTATTTAGGAAGAATATTTTTTATTTTTCCATATTAACCATTTTCCCTTATGCTTCCATATACGTTTTAATTATTTGTTTGTAATTTTTAGCTTCCTCCTCTATGCTTTCCCCTGGGAGAATTCTATCGTCCAAAAATTGATGATGTGTTATGTTGGCAATCTCGTCAGTGACCGAGAATCCTTTAATTTTTTTTCTACTTGTGCCTTTTTTATTGCTCTACTGAATGATTCTCTTGTGATTATGAAGAGAAACGGAGAAATTGGGTCCCCCTATCTAATTCCCCTAGAAATGCTAAAAACTCCCTTCAGAGTACCAATAATAAGTAAAGAGATCTCCGGGGTCAAGATATAGTTGAAGATTAGGTTGGTCCACTGATGTGAGGATCCAAAGGCTTCCAATGATATGTACATAAACCTCCAGTCAACCTTTTCATAAGCCTTATGTATATCGAGTTTCATTAGCATGCAAGCTTCCTTTTTGGTTTGTATAGAGTGGATGAGTTCTTGAATGATGATTATTCCATCTAGTATCGATCGTTTTGGTAAAAATCATGTTTTGTCTTGTGAAGATGAGTTTGGGTAAAACCTCTTTGAGTCTATTTTCCAGAGCCTTGGTTAATATTTTATATATAACTTGTTACATAGTGCAATGGGCCAGAAATCTCTTGGAGTCTCAATTAGTTTTTTTGGGTATGAGTGTTGGAAAAGCCTTATCAATTTCTTCCAATAATGAGCCTGATTTCCTAGTAACATATATGGCTTTCCCTAAGTCTGTCCCTGGGATCTGCCAGTATTTTTAGAAGAAGAAGGCTTGGAAGCCATTAGGTCCTGGAGATTTGTCTAGGTTAAGATTGAATAATGGGTCCTTTACTTCTTCCAAAGTGAATGCCTTGTTTAAGAACTTACTATCTCCGTATGTAATTAGCTTTGTGATTGAATTGAACATGGTGTTTTGTGCTGAAAGATTTGAACTTTCATAATTGTTTAGAAGATCCGTGTAGTAGTTGACAAAAACTTTTGCAATCTGTGTTGGCGAATCTACCTCCCTTCCTGCACCATTCTTGATAATTTGTTATTTTATTTATATTTTCATTGTTCATTGTGCTGTTATGAAAAAAATTAGTATTTTTGTCCCCCTCTGCTAGACACGTTTCTCTCAATTTTTGTTTCCAAAAGATTTCTTACTTTGCTAAAATGTTTATTTTTTTGGATAGTAATTCTTTTTCTTTTAAAAAGTTTCTATTATTCATTCCATTCTTGATAATTTCCTCATTAATCACATTAAGTTATTCTCCTATTCTAAGTTTATCTTGGAAGATATTGTTGAAATGATTTTTGTTCCATTTTTGGATATTTTCTTTTAAGAGTTTTAGCTTAGAGACAAAACAAAACATCTTAGATCCTTCAAATGAGCCTTCTTGCCACCATTGGTTGATATTATCCATAAAATTTTCATCCAAGAACCACATCGTTTCACATTTAAATGGATTCCTAGAAGGCTTTTGCTGGTCCATAATTTATAAGCTAACTGGAAAATGATCAAAGTCCGCATTTGGTAAAATTATTGATTTGATTGCAAGGTTAAAAGTACACATGTCTCCTTTAAATATGAAACTATCTAGACTTTCTGCAATTTGACAAAAATACTTCCTTCTGTTGAACTAGGTATATAGCCCATTTGTTGGTGGTATGTCAATTATTTTCTCTCGGCTGAACCACTCTCTGAAATCTATCATTACTTGATTGACTGTTTGAATCCCCCACTTTTTTCACTTAGTTCTAATAGGGCATTGAAATCCCCTCCATCTAGAAGTTTTCCATTTGATAGTATTTCATGAAGTTACTTATTTCGTTCCATACTACCTTTTTCCACTTATTGGTGTAGGACCATATACATTAATGACAATAAATTATGTGTCTGATATGAGGCACTTAATTAGTCCCCCTATCCAATTATTATTGGAGGCTAATTTATTAAAATAAACTTTCCTTGGGTCCCATAATATTCCTAAACCTGCTGAGGCTCCTGTAGATTCTTCTAGGCTTGTGTTCTAGAAGCCCAATTTTCTGTTTAGTTTTTCTCCTTCTATACTGCTTAATTTGGTTTCTTGAATGAGAACAAGTTTTGAGTTAAATAAAGATATATTGTGCTTGAGTAGGCACTTTTTGTTAGGGTCATTTAAGCCCCTAACATTCTGGGTTGTGATCCTCATTGGATTATGGGAAGGCTCTTCCCTTCCCAACTTTTAAGATGTCTAGAAGCTTATGTTGGTTTTCCGCATTCCCTACTCCTGTCCTAAGTTTCATGAGTGATTTTATTCCTCTTTTCTTTTTTTCCCCACATCTTGGGATCTCAATGCCTTCCATGTTCTGCTCTATTCCCAATTTATCTATATAAGCACTTGTTATCTTCTTGTTCTGTACTATGTGGTCAATTTCACTCTCAACCTTGTCTAATCCAATTTCTTGTGTCGTACCATTATTCTCATTTATCTCCTCCTCTTCCTGAGCTTCTTTTCTACCTCTGATTTGTGTTGTTTTCCTGTGTGTTATCTTAGAATGCTCATAGTCTGCTGAATCTAGAATTCCAAACTCCTCCCAAAAGGTCTTGGAGGAAGCTTCTGCCTTATCCAGGGTTTTATTTTCCTTGTTTTGGTCTGACTCCCATGCCTCCATCATGAAGTTTTCTACCTCAAATGGGATTTGGCTCGTGCTCAGATCTTGATTCCCCTTTGTACTATTGAAGATATCTTTCACATTGAGGAGAGTTTCCCAAAATTTATATTTTTTCTTGTTACCAACTTTTACTTTTTTCCAGATAGTGATATGCTCTATTGTCCTTGTGATGGCTATAGGCGTTGTGCTGGTTTTTTGCTCTAAACACCATTCTGTATCATTCTCTACTAATGGTGTCCTTTCTGTTTCTCCTGTTTCGACATTTGGATTGGACTCTCTATTCTTCTTTGTAGGTGTGTTATAAACAACCTTATCCACTTCTTGATTCTCATGATTTTGGAGATCTGTTGGTTCCTAATTTTGTGACTTTTCTTCATTTTCTATTTCTTCTGTTATTAGAGTCATGTTAATTTCCTCTCTTCTTGACTCATTTAGTATTTCCACCCCTTGATCTTCTGACTGTTATGTATTGAGATCTACCATCTCATTACTTCCTATCATTTTCCCATTTGTTCTTTCCTCTACTGGTTTCTCTATTGAATCTCTTGCTCCGCAAATTATGGATTGTAGATGTCTTTTCTATTGTGCATGTTACTTGTGTTCTACTTCCCACAACAGAAATTGGTCATTTATACCATTTTTTATTAGAAGCATTTCATGTGTCAGCTTTTCTAGACTCTGCATGTTGTTCTTCATTTCCTTTGCATAGTGATCTTGTTTAAAGCAAGAGACACACTATTGGAGTCTGGCAATTTCTTTTTCTATAAGAAGTTTCTCTTTGTTATTTTCTATAAGGACTTTGTGGAGTATATTAATTTCCCTTAACTGATCTTCCTCTATTTGTACCTCCTTTGTTTGTGTTTTGATATCTTCCCTTATTTCTATTTCTTCTATTGTCCCTAATCTTTCCTCTTTCTTCTCTCTTTCTACATGTTTCCTTTCCATCTGCAACCTATAAGCAACAAACTTTTTCCTACTGCTGATCTTTTTCCAGATACTCATGAGCGAAAAAAATTCATTCAATGGTGAATCTTTATTCATAATTTTAAAGGATCTAGATCTATTTGAGTCCATCTTATCAATTCCTTCTATATGTCTGTTGTTTCTAGCGATGTTTAAGTCATAATAGAGTGATTCATTATAAGTTTAAGTGGTTGAAGTTCCTGAAGACCTACTTCCAAGTTAATGATAAATTTAATGTTGTTAGATATAGAGTAGTTGGTGTCCAAACCTATTAATTCTCCAATGACAGCTCCTATACATTTTAGTATTTCTATGCTATTAAGTTCTGCTGGTAAAGATTGAATAGAGATCCATGTGGGAATTTGAATGTTTGCAATTAGGGTTTCATCAAAGTTCGGTTCCCATTTAAGAAATTTAACAACATATCCTTTCTAAAAATAGTATGGAATTGATAAAAAATCATTTATAATGCCATCATTATGGAAATGAATATATATCAAATGTTGTGAAAAGTTAGAAATACTTACCTGTTCCCCTAGAACTCTTTTAGCCATCCAATGAGTCTAGGTATTTTGAATTCTGGTCAGCCCCAGTATTCATAAAGGTCCTTATTCCTACATTCATCCCATCAATTTTCAGTGTGTGTGTTTCTAATGATGAATGAGTTTTTGGTATTGTAATGTTGCGATTGTGTCCTGATCGACAAATGTTTATATGTTATCCCTGCTATAGATTTGGTGAGATCGATGCTTTGCCTCTGTGAATCGTTGGGTGTTAATCTGACTAAAGAGATCCCCTCATGAGGTCTAGGGGGATGGAAAAATACTCTGTGAGGAGGAATGTAGGCATTGGTGTAAGGGTTTTTGTTGAGAGGTTTAGGCCTGATAAAAGGATTCTTGTTGATCAATCCAGGGATTAATTGCATTAGATGAAGCGTGTTCCTTCCTTAGCAGTGATGCATTCTTGGTCTCTTCGATGCTGTGAATAATGTCAAATTGATTTGAGAGTAGAAGTGGATGATTGGCATACCAAGTTTTATGGAAGTATGTGAAACCCCTCCTTTCTGTTGTTAATGTCGAAGTCGAAGATTTTGAAGCATTCATAGAGCCTGCCATGATTCACAACATTTATTATTTATCTTGTTAAGATTGTTAATAGATAATATGATCACGGTGGACATATATGTAAATAGAATATCAAATTTGAATTTCATTTCTATAATTTTCTCTAATGAATTATATAAATTATAAATTCATAAATTGTATAATAATAAGATTAAGTCTTGGTTTCGAATTCGAGGTCCGAACTAAAGCGATGCACTTGTATTGTGGGCATGTTGGTGCATCCCTAGGAGGATTAGTCTCACCCCAACTCACCTCACGTGCCCAAGCTACGGGTTGTTAGGTGCTTGACTCGATCAAGATATACCCCCTAAGCAAAAAAAAAGATTATTTAATTTTCTTTTCTTTTATATTTAAATTAATATTTATAAATTTAAAAATAATTCTTAAAAATTAGAGTTAACATTATCAATCTAACATGAATATTTGATAAATTATTTATGTTCAAATAATACATAATTTTGAATGAAAAAATGCATCTTACCGTTGAATTAAAAAAAACACAAAAAAAACCTATTGTTATAGGGGAAAAAGCATTCATACCGTTTAATTAAAAAAACATTCTACCGTTGGAGCCATTTTTCATCTATTATATATGGGCGTTGATTTTGAAATTGTGTAGGCTTTTTAATGGTGTTTAATGTTAACTGTTGGAAACTTTGCAGACTCCCTATTTCATTTGCCTTATGGATCGCTTGGATGAGTATTGTAGAAAGACAATGACTCAGAGCTTCAACTAATATTATCAGGTATGTAATCATTTAGTTTCGCATCAACTATTAAATCCAAAATCTATGCGATGAGGATAGATTTATCAAAATATTTCACTGTATTGAGGATTATTTCACTGTTATTCTTGAAATTAATACCCTGTTTCCCTACTGAATTTCCTGATTCGAACATATTGTAAACCCTTTCTCCATAGATCTCACACAGTATGTCAAAGCCGTACTTTAATACTTGAATATTCCCCTGCATTTGCTTGTAGTCCACGTTATTTTATTTTATTTTTCTACTTTGCATAACCCTCATCTTATAAATGGTTTTTTCTAACTCTCCATGATGTGTGGATTTGTACCAGCTAATTCACAAATACTCTTGCACTTCATATTTTCATCATTCTGAGTTGATTTAATCCCAAACTATGTTCACTAAATTTCTATGCAACAACATGTAGAATCATATTTTTTAATATAAGTAATCTGCAAGTAAAATATCATGTCCATCAAAAACACCTCTGTAGGGTTTAGGGATTCTGAGACCTCATCCATCCCGAACTATGGTGATTGATGAGATTGGAGGAAGAATCTAGCCATGAGATAGATTGTTTGATGTCAAAGTTGGAACAGACTAATGAATGTCTCTGTGTGATCTATTATTATATCTTCATTATTAAGAATGAAACTTGTTAAGATATCTCATCATCAGTAGTGATAATTCTAAAAATTATTTTTTATTGATTTTGAACATAGATAATATAGATAGATAGATAGAATTTTTACATCCAGGAGGCTAAACATATCCTATGGGACAGCAAGGCAACCTAGGCTGACTTCAGTAACTCGGTCCGTCTCGATCCATTTCTTGTGCAAGCTGATGATGAGCCCACCGAATTTATTTAAGATTTGTAATGTTGCTTCCAAAGCACAATTACAAAGTGTAAGCCAAATTAACCACACTAGAGATTTTAATTTCAAAATTTCAATATTGCGAAAATCAGTTGGTATTGTCAATTAATCACAAACTCCTTCCTTCAATAGTGGGATGTTTAAAATTCTAGAGTATGAAATTCTTATTGGAATGCTAATTGTTCTCTCACCTATTTTCTACCTATGTTTCTTCCTTTCACTTCTTTTTGACATTTTACAATAAGCTCAATGGAGTATTCAAGTTCAACATCATATTTATGATTATTTCTCAACTTTCTACTGCTAAATGCCACTCAAATTTACACTCCCTTGCTTAGCCTATATATAACCTTTGCCTCATATTTATGCCGAGAGGCGTTCTTACAATGGGAGCACAAACTGAATTCCCAGCACGGGCATATTCTCAGGAATATTTTGTGTACATAATTTAAAGAAGTGGTTGGCATTCCTAGCAGTTACAATAAAAAACAAAAATTCCAAATGACATTGATAAAAATCGAAAATAAAAATTAAAAAAAAAAGATTTGGTGGGAGTTACAAAAAAATAAATTACAAAAAGAAAAAACTTTAAAAATGCCAAATGGCATTAGCAAAATCCGAAAATAAAATAAAAATTAAAATATAAGGTCATAAAAGGCCGAAAATAGAGGAGTGCTAAATGGCATTTAAAGAAAACTAATTTTTTTTTAAAAAATTGCATGCTTTTTCGGATTTGGAGAGACAAGCATGCAAAGAGGAATTTGAAGAGACAAGGCATGCAAAGAGGCATCCTTTGGAGAAGATGAGGAGATGCTCTCAAATTATAAAAGAGATCTTCCCTCATTTAATTTGTTGTTACGCCGAGAGGCGTTCTTACAATGGGAGCACAAACACAATTCCCAGCTTGGACATATTCTCAGGAATATTCCGTGTACATAAAAAGAAGTGGTTGGCATTCTTGGCAGTTACAACCAAAACTCATTAATTTTTTTTTTAAAATCCATAAAAGCCCGAAATAAAACAATCAATGCCAAATGACATTTAAAAAAGGCATAAATAACACTCAACGCCAAATGGCATTCCTGGCAGTTACAACCAAAAATCATTAAAATTAAAAAAAAAGCCATAAAAGCCCGAACTAAAACAATCAATGTCAAATGACATTTAAAAAAGACAGAAATAACACTCAACGCCAAATGACATTCTTGACAGTTACAACCAAAAATCATTAAAATTAAAAAAAAGCCATAAAAGCCTGAAATAAAACAATCAATGCCAAATGGCATTTAAAAAAGACAGAAATAACACTCAACGCCAAATGACATTCCTGGCAGTTACAACCAAAAATCATTAAAATTTTTAAAAAAAAAGTCATAAAAGGCCGAAATAAAACAATCAATGCCAAATGGCATTTAAAAAAGGCAGAAATAACACTCAACGCCAAATGACATTTAAAAAATCAATAAACTATAAAAAGAAGAAGCCATAAAGGCTGCATAGACATTTATGTGCCATTTGGTGATTTACATATCTTTTAAAAAATGTATATTACGTTTGGCATTTTTTTTTCAACATACGTGCATTAATGATCTTAGTAAGTTTTTAATTTTTTATTTCAAATTCAAATTCGTTTATGAAAAAGAAATTGAAAAGGCAGGAGTTTCAAAGGAAAATGAAGAGACATGAGACAATATAGGCTTATAAAAGAGAGCTCTCTCCTTCTTATTTTTGTTTTCCATACAGATTTGAGCAGAGAATTCGGAGTAGAAGAGTTTTGAAGCAGCAAACAGGAAGGCAATTTTGAAGCATTTCAAGCAATAATTTTTTAAAGTGAGCATAGTTGTTAGTTTTTCATTACTTTTTTGCTATTATATTTTTGTAATTTCTTCTCCTATATTGAAGGCAATGCTGTTAATTTCTTCTATACCGTGATTCTT
This sequence comes from Thuja plicata, assembly GCA_018584345.1. NCBI lineage: Eukaryota > Viridiplantae > Streptophyta > Pinopsida > Cupressales > Cupressaceae > Thuja > Thuja plicata. The sequence continues at coordinate 183,277 of MU227206.1, forward strand.
TATTATAGT
>MU227206.1:198193-209267 GCA_018584345.1 Thuja plicata
GAAGATAATCTAAGTTCGATACCAAATTCGAGTGTTCATAGTACAAGATACATATTATAAATTTATACTCTCATTCGTATGTATTTATAATCTCTGTATGATAATTTGAATTTGCAGAAATGGGTTTACATATCTATGCTTTTTCCAAATATAAATGCAAGTAGAAGGCCTCTACGTTATGGGTTTATTTTTATTGTAAGGACAACCACATTTGGATAAGTCATTAACACTACATTTTCATGCACCCAAAAACCCTTCATTCAGAAAAAGGATTTCATTGCATGAGTCTCTTGCAGTGTGTCCGCCACTCCCTCAAAATCCCAAAATGAGAGTTTACTTGACAAACAAAAAAAACTATAAACTCTATCCTAGGAGCTCTACTATCAGTAGTAGGACCTCACTGTACAATGGTATTGTGCTATGCTTATAATGGCTGCCAGTAGTAGGACCTCACTGTACAATGGTATTGTGCTATGCTTATAATGGCTGCCTTCATATCTTCACAGCTCTTCTTACCGTTTGTGTCAATTGAAAATCTTCCAATTCAAGTGCTCAAAAATTAATGCACTAAAACCTTATGGGTTTTCATCCTAATTAGCCACCTTAAAATAACATAAACGAATCTTCTTCATTACTTTCTAGGTCTCCAGGTTGGGAAATGGAAGATGAGATACTAATCTGAAGAGCCCACAAATATTTACCTATATCTCATTTAAATCAATCAGATTTCCACAATCCATTGAATTTAGAGTTGAATTTATGACTTAGATTGTGTATATTTTTTAGCATCAACATTTCAGATCTCATTTACCAATTTCAAATACAATCTTGTAAAGTTGTACAATGATTGCATCCTTTTAGTCTAGACTGAAGTGAGACAACAAGTGTTCCACTGCTACCATATGTAAGTGAAAAAAAGGATTAGTCGTATTTTACCATACATTGCCTACCCTATTTGTCTGATATTAAGGGCTTGGCTTTATTGATAAGTTATATGACATACTTTGATGGCAGGGTAGATGAAGCCTAATGTTGCTTTTCTCCTGGGCCTTAGTTCATTTCCTATCACTTGATCTCAAATTATATAAGGATGGGTGTGGAAGATGAGAAATCCAATCAAGGAAGTCTAAGAAATCCATACTCACAAATGACAACAGGTCTCAGCAACCCTAAACGGGCAAGATGTTTTACATGCTGAAATTGTTGAATATACATTGGAATAAAATTGACTCATAATGACGACAATATGGAGTGAGAGTATTTTTGGAATTAGCTGGTGCAGATCCAAACATCAATGAAAAATGATATTGATAAGTCTTATCAAGAATCGTTTTAACAGGAAATTCAACAGACAAATAGGGTATCGAGTTAAAGAATAAAAGTGAACTAGTCCTTAATATAGTGAAATCGTTTGATAAACCAGTCCTCCTAACATCATAAATTTTGGATTTAACACTATGCGAAACTAAATCATTACAAAAATAAATTGGAGATGAGTATTTGATACATACCTGACTATATTACTTGAATCTCCCCGTTATTTTCTTTCTTGAATTTCTACCATTGAAATATTCATACAATCTCCATGCCCTTCCTGCTTTTCCATAGACCATTTTATTTCCCCTCCAGAAGATAGATACCCTTTTACCCTTTCTGCTATTTCCCCTCCAGAGTGATCACCAGATCTTTGGGATTCCCCATAATTCAACCCAGAACAATTAAAACATACTAAAACAGAGCAATGCCACCAGAAACTCTCTCCATACAATTCCAATTAAAAATTTCAGCAAATGGAAGGGTAACATGTTTTTTCCTTGAACCGTGGAATGCTTTTTCCACAACACTCATCTGGATGTTTTTTTTGAACGGTAACAATTTTTTTGAGAAAAAAAATCTGGAATGCTTTTTTCCAACACTAATCTCCGATGATAAAGCAACAAACTTCAAATTTTGAGTCTTAAATGATTCATTCATCTGTTTAAACGGGATTTTTTGTTTTTTGGAAAATAGACTTTAATCAATTAAATAAGTTTTTTATAAATATAATTTAAAAATAAGTGTTAATTTTAAGAAAATTATTTGGGAAGGAAAAGTGGTCAATACTAAGTTTTTATAAGTCTTTTAATTAATTACTTATTATTAAACCTGAACTATTCAGAAATTTTAAATTTAAGCAAAAATATTAAGTCAAAATTTCAATAAAGCTAATAAAATTTGATCAAATAATATGCTTTTACAATTGAGACAACAAATAAAACTTAAATCAGTATGAATTTGTATGTTAAAAGATAAATTATTAAAACTAAAAATATTTGTGCATAGCTTACATAACATTCATATTGTTGTTAAAGGGTCGTCAAAAGCAAACTAGTTTGTGGAAGGCATTCTGAATGATATTCATACTCTTATAGGGATTTGATTCATTTACTATCAATCATGTCTATAGAGAGGGCAATGCTATGGGAGACGCTCTAGCTGAGAATGGCTACATTCTTGAGGGGGTGAGGTGTTGGAGAAACCTTTCATCTTTCCTAGCTGATGTTAAAACTCTCTTCAATGGAGAGTGTTCAAAATCCAAAGGAGATGGTGTATAACACCCTACTTGGGAAGTGGTGTTTCCTTCTTGGTACTTTAGGGCTTTGGGTTCAATGCTACCCTTACATTTTAAGTCTTGAGCGAGAGTGGGGAATGGGCCTAACTATTTTGAATTTGAATATGAAGTGGATGATGTGGAAGGATGGTTTTTCCTTTGGGAAATGTTTTGTCCAAGAGGGCATTTTTTACTACTCTTGGTGCACTTGTTTTCCTAGACAACTCCCACATAATCATCTTGATTACATTTTCCCCGAGGAGTGTCACTTCATAATGACATGACATTACAGGATTATCATGACTGGTGCGAGTTGTATTTATCATTACCCCTTGTGTAATAATAGGTACGCTACTTATGTCATATTGAAAAGACCTATATTTATCTGATGCTATAGCTCAAATTATTATGGGACGGTATAATAATTTCATGCAACCGGACATACATGCATCCTTCTTGCTTTTAAATTGGTTTGTAGTAATGAGAACTTTCTTCTATCGTATCAAGAGTCGTGGTTCTCATTTCAGTGTTGATTTCCTTGAGTATTTTGTCACTGTTATGGGGGTGATCGCAACCACATTTAGTTGGGGAAATTAGAGAAGGTCAAGAATGACCCCACAGTTTGGCACATTTTCAAAGAGGGTGGAGTTACTGATTTATTTTGTTGTATTAATGGGTTTTATGAGAGACTCTTTGTACAATTTGTTAACTCCTAGGATAACATAAGGGTTTTTGTGGGGTGCATTTCTTTTGAAATATGTGAAGATGTCATTTCTCGGGCAACTGGGCTTTCTACCGAGGGTAGGAAATGAAAAAAATACTAGTCATGTTATTGACAATGGAAGTCTCAGCAAGTTCTTCAAGTGAAACTAGACTCCAATAAAGAGGCAGGGTGGATATGAAATAAGGAATCTTCCCTTCGCTTGGGGTGAGGTCTGTTACTAGATCATGAGGTACTTTACTTTGGAAGGGCATTTAAAGTTTACTATTATTACCAATGCCAATTCTTAATCACTTCAAGAACCACAAAATTATCTCTTTTCCATTTTTCTTATTTAATTATCTTGAAAATTATGGGTTTGAGGTCAGGGAATACATTTGTCAGGGTAAGAAAATAGCTTACCTACACCAGGGCCTCATCTTTAGGCTCTACAAATTTCACTATGCCATCTGCCCTCCCAAGCCTATCATTTTCTATGAGGCCCCTCTCGCACAATGCTCCCCACCTACTACCATTATTTACATGCCCGACTATACTAAGTAAAAAGGCATCAAGAACCCAAGGGCTAGTAGGCTGAGTGCCCCTGAAATTTAGAATTATGATACTATGCCTACCCCTAACACTTCCCATAAGGGTAATGATTCCTCGCCCTTGGCTTCCAAGAGGAAATACGAAAAACCCTCCCCCCTCAAAAAAAGCCAAATCATGTGTTCAAGAGGTTAGCACAGATGTTGATGAGGAAGTGGAAAAGGACCATAGAAATCCTACAGATCTAATAGACTGGCAAATAGGTCTGCGAAAAAAAGGAAAAAAATGTGTTGGTGGATTATGATTTTGAAGAGGAAATGAAACAAGAGAATTAGGTTGTTGATGAGAGAAATAAGAAAACTAATAACAAGGAGGATGGTGTCACAGGGATTGATGGCAGTGGAAGCTCAAATAATTCAACCTTCAACAACTCAACCCATTGTGACAATTTTAAGGAGGAACCTCCTGAGCTGGGTATTGACTTGTCGCCTTCTGAGGAGAAACCCATCTCATTTAATGTGGCTTCCACTGCTAGTTTGACATGCCTATAGAATGTGGTGAATACTCTCAAGAATAGAGTTACCAGGTTGGAAAGGAAGTTGCTTTTCATATCTGGATTCAGTCTTTAGGTTATGCATAGCTCGACAACCTCTGTTTGCCTCAGGCAACACAATATTTTAGGTGAAGATGAGAAGGAGGAAGGTAACTATAAGGACTTGTTCAAATTCCTTACTAATGACTAGTCCAATGTGTTGCATGAATCAGACTGTGATATTGGATCCTCTCATAAGCCATAATGGGTGCCAGACCTTTGGCCCTTTTGGATCCTCTCATAAGAGAATATCTCTACAGAAGATAGTGAAAGAACATGCACACGTTTTAGGGTTTGCTTAAGCATTGTATTTCTCAAATATTGGAACCTTAAAGCTCGTGGATACTAGAGTAGTGTTGATTTGTAGTGATAGTATGGATGAATAAGAAGTTTAGTGGTAGGTACGGAAGTGATTTTTCTTTGTAGTTGGCCAAATTTTGATATAAGTTAGTTTATGATTGGATATCTAGCATCATTAAAGTGGTTGAAGTTTGTGCATTAGATTATGTGAGAATTGCAGACCCAAGGGATTGAGATGTGCCAAAATTTATTTTGTAGAAGTCAAACATCAATACAATAGGAGGTGGAAATTGTTACATTGATCGACACGTCTATTTTTCCAGAGTACAATCATTTATAGGTTTTTTCTATTATTTAAAATTGATCAAATAAAGAAAATATGTTGGCACTATTTCCTAAAGTTAATACACTATTAAATCTATTTGGGTTTTTTTTATCTACTTGTATTTTTGTCCTTATTGTAAGAAAATGATATAATTACATTACTTTAGTAAATTTGGACATAGCTTTAGGGTCAAACTAAAGTGTATTAGAAGGGATGATTTTAATGATCTTTGCCTTTTGTGAAGAAAACATTATATAGATTTTTGAGAAATTTTATATATGAGATTATAGAGTCTTTTCTCTGGGATGAAATTTTAGAAACAATAACTAAAGTTTATCTTCAATATTAGAATGTCACAAGAGTCTCTTCTTACCATTTTCTATGGTAGTTTTAGAGAAAGGTGAGGTACTTAGTGGGTCATTTTAGTGGAATGGTACAAATGGATTCAATAGAGATATGAGGACCTATAGATAATACAAAGTTGGAGGATTCATTAGCAACACAACAATAGACGGGGCTCCCAACATGAAGGGAGGAGTGATGAGAATAAGAACCATACAAAAATCTACTTAGATTTAACACATCAATAGTGATTGAATAATTTAAATTCATCAACCATCCTTTAAAATATGGTTCAATAAATAGGTTATAGAAAACCTTAACTTTGAGATATTTTTATAATATTATATTTTTTATTATCTGAAAATTGTAGATCAATGCGAAGCAATAATTTTATATTTAATGCAGGGTGAAAATTTGTCAATGGGTTAACAACTTTTTATGTTAGATTTTTAAAATCTAAATATAATTTTATGCATGTTTTATTAGATTTTATAAGATTATATACAATTTTCAAACTTTTTCATATGACAGATCTATTGTAGTTTACAAGCCTACTTCTAAAAGAAGAGGTATAACAATTATTTTATCTTAGTTAGGAGATTAGCTAAGTTCTTGAAAAAGGGTTCATAGAAACACGTTCAAACATTAGATGAAGAGGAGGAAGGTTATTCCAAACTAATATCCAACATTCACAATCTAGATATTTTCCGAGTTACCAATTCTAACTAATAAATAATTTTTGATCAATTTTTCTATGATCATGATGGATTTATATGTAAATAGAATATCAAATTTGAATGTCATTTCTATAATTGTCTCTAATGAATTATATAAATTATAAATTTATAAATTATAGAATAATAAGATTAAGTCTTGGGTTCAAATATGAGGTCTGGATTTAAGTGATGCGCTTGTATTGTGGGCATGCTGGTGCATCCCTAGGGGGATTAGTCTCGCCCCAACCCACCTCAGATACCCAAGTTACGGGTTTCTAGGCGTTGGATCAGAAAATACCCCCTAAACAAAAAAAAAGATTATTTAATTTTAATTTCTTTTATATTTAAATTAATATTTATAAATCTAAAAATAATTCTTCCGCATTAGAATTAACATTATCAATCTAACATGAATATTGGCTAAATTTTTTATGCTCAAATAATACATAATTTTGAATGAAAAACAACTATCTTACCGTTGAATTAAAACCCAAAAAAAAACATTCTACCATTATAGGGGAAAAAGCATTCATAGCGTTTAAAAAAACATTCTACCGTTGGGGGCGTTGATTTTAAAATTTTGTAGGCTTTTCAATTTGTTTTCTGATGGCGATTGATGAGATTGAAGACTCTCTGTTTAATTTCCTGAATGCGTAACTGTTGATGGCTATTGTTGAGATTTTTTCAAGTGTATCTTAAAATTTTTCCTTCACAAAATCATTGCATAGCATTGCAAGTAATAGAATTATGACTGAACCTATTTGAATGAGTTGCAGGTGGTCAATGCTAGCTGCAAGAATGCTTGGCAGAATAGACAACCAGATAAAGAACATGTGGTATTCATGTTTGAGCAAGGGAGTTGCCAAGACCAGAGGAGTGCAAGATAACAATCTATCAAAGTCACTGTCATCCAGACCCTCTACTAAACAAAGTAATCTTACTGCTAATTAGAATAGCTCTGGAGAGAAAAGCAATAAAAATGAGAATGAAGCTAACATATTTCAATCTGTTTCATCTTATTCAATGCATTATGAAAATGAGGAGATGAATAAGGTATGTGAAGAGTCAATTGCAAGTCTTCCAGAGTGGGGAAATATCCAGAGTTTGTTTGACAGTTTAGAGAATGCAATGGATAGAAGCATTTTCTAGTCTTCTATTTCTCAAATGCATTTAAACTCTGTGTGCAAAATGACATTGATATTATACTACAAAATGCGATTAACTGGTATAACATACATCCATGCTTTGATCCATCAATACCAACTGAGCAATTAACAGCTTTTGCGATGCCCTTGTGCACCTAAGCCCAAAAATCTCAAGACTGCAACTAGGATGATCGAGGATGATAATTCTAATCATTTGTTGCTTGAAGTTTCCACTCACATTCTTCAAAAGGATCCAAGTCAAGCTATTGCAACAAACTTCAATTTGGTGTAAATCGATATGGTTCCCCCAAATAGAGATGTAGATTTGCACAACATTAAGGTTAGTCCAACCAAATTGATGTAGATGACATAGAGAGATAAATATGATAAGGATGAATTGAAGATGGTGGATTATTATTTGATTGCTTGAGGTCCCTTCTCAAACCTACTGTGGATGTGGCAAATTATTCAAATGCAACTCTTGACCCGTAGGCAGATGCTAACAAAGAATTGATTTAAAAAATGCAAGAAGATAATCACTTTGGTCAAGTAACTAGAGCATGGATCCAAAAGATCAAAGATACATGACCCCCTTTTATTGATAGTATATATAATGCATATCATGGTTTGATCCTGACCAAGAATGGGATAAGGTCTGAGATTGAAACCACAAAACAAGAGGATGCTACCCATGAGAAAACCATAAGTGAGCTCTAGGAGATTGTGATCATAGACCCAAATATTGTTGTTACGGATAAGATACTTTCAAATATCTAGGATAGTCAATATATCATATGGATTGAATGCCTCAAATGGAGGCACACCTTCTTGTAGTAGAACATAAAAAAATAGAACTTGTGCAATAATTTTCTAATGTTGGTTGTTAGATAAGGAGAAGTGACAACAAAAGAGATACCACCATAGATTCTAACTTAAGGCAGAGTTCGAGAGTTTTCTTAAAACTCTATTGGATCCTAAAACTTTCATCAAGCAGAAAGAAAAATGTTATGGATTGAATCCTCCTTAACATGGTGTGAAAATCATGCCAATAAATTTTTAACAAAGTGTGAACTCATCAGATCTCGCAAATATTTGTAAGGACTCGGGTCAAGGAGTGTCACCATCATGCCTGGGAAAGAGATACTATTAATTGTCAAAGCCCTAAGGGATTATAAAACTATGAAAGCACAATAGGCTTCACCCCAAATACATGACCTCTAGCTCACCAAATGAGTTCATCCACTCAACCATGACAAAGATACTTTATGTTTTAGGTTTTATGCCAAACTTGTCATTTATGTCAAGTATGATCCGAGACATATGTAGAGTAGTGTTCTTGTGTGTTTCAAAGTAATGTAGTATCAATTGTGTATATACATGTTTTCATTGATGAAATAAGTATGCTAGAGATGATGAAGAAGGTATATTTGGATGTCTCATTCTTATCTAGAGTTTTGGAGAAGGTTTTAGTTTTCTGCACATTAAAATAGCTAAGTGTGACTATTCTAGTTAACAGTCCATCATATTGTGTTTCTCTATTTAGTTTGCTTCATCACACATTGTCTATCAATTTCAATTTGCAGTTGGAATATGTTCATAGATGTCAAAGGTCTATGCATTTTAGGTTTTGTGGTCTCATTCAGTCAAAAAAAAAATGTTATGGTATTATGTGTTTCAACATGATACTGATTGTATAGCAGTTTGTAGGAATTCTTTGCATTCCTATGCTTTTATGTGCTCAACTTTTGTGGCTCTCAAATAGTGATATGTTGGCATCAAATCATTATGTGCTACACATTCACAACTATTGAGGAGGTCCACACTACATTCTATATTTTTTGGGCAAGACGCATTAATAATATTATCCTTTAGGGCCGACTCAAGGTATTTTGGTCCATGTGCTAGTATGCAATAATAATGACAATGATTTAATATATATAAAAAGTTGTGTTGGCATGGGGTAATTCCTTACACATCTCATTTCCCTTCTGCGTGCTTTAGAGAATGAAATAGGGCCAATGGTATAAATGTAACATGTTATATATAATTAGGTCAGCCTAATTGATCTTATTTTGTGTTGTGGTTGATATATAATTGCAGATATCCATTGAGATTGGTTTATGAGTTGTGTATAACTGTGTATGGTATATTGTGAAGTGCGAAGGTGAAAATTTGAAAACAAGCAGAGATAAAAATAGCTATGATGTATGAAGAAAAAACTGTAATTACCATTTCATATTACACGCTTCTATTCATTTCAATCACAATAATTCATTGCAATCATTATGTTTTACTTTTCCCTAAACAAAGTGATCTTCAGTGATTAGAAACACCTTCTATCTTTCCCTATGGTTGTGCACTTTAGTCTGCAAGTCCATATCAAGAGCAATGCGCTCCTTGGCCTTTTTCCTAAAACATTGTAATATGTTCTTCATATAGTGAGTGTTTGTACTCATTGGTTTTTTTCCCACATTAGATTTTCCATGTATAAATCCTTGGTTCATGTGTGTTGTTCTTTATTTTTCAGTTATTTTCTTCTTCACATAAGTTGAATGGAATGAATGGTTAATAATTGGTTAAGTTTTAATACATGTTAATTCACCCCCTCTTCTCAACATCTAGAAGTGTTCAACAAGAGTAAACTAATAGATGAGATAAAGAATTCCATAGAAAATGATTGAATTCCACTAGCCAATAAGGTGTGTTATGTTAGGTGATTCACGTAGTGCGACAAAATGATCAAACTAACAATCCATACTATACTAGGTAATCAATGCTTGAGAAAGCATAAACAAAAATGATAATCATGATAACAAGTTGTGTTAGTTGATCAAGGATGAATGAGTGTAAAGTGTTAAAAATGATTAAACTATTGAGCCGTGCTACATTAGTTGAGAAACACTTAAGAAAATGTAAAATATACTTGTTAAGGGATATAGCAATGAGATTGGTTTTCACCTTGGGTGAAGATTTTTTGGAGGGAGATATGAGATAAATTGTAAACTAAAGGAAAGTAATAAGAGTGGATTTGATGAATATAAAGTGAGAGAATAATCCCCTCTGATTGGATCCATTCATTTGGATTGCAGCAAAGCGTTGTTCATTACATTTGGGTTGCCATTTATTTGAATTGTATCCACATCTAGATGGTTTTACCTTAGAGAAGAACCTTACTATGACTATAACCATAAATAAAAAATACATGGGAGCCAGAATACAAGAAGGAAAAAACAAAGGGAAAAGGAAATGGAAAAAAAATTTAATGTAAAAGCTCCTTCTCAACCAAGAATCCAATAAAATTCTAAGTCCTAGAGGTAATAAATATATCTTGGTTAGGTATTCATATTTACTCAAATCCTAAATCACTTGGCATAACAGAAGTTTCACTTACCAAATTTTATTATGCTATAGTTCATCAAAAATAGAAATCCCCAAATTGAGACAGGACCCAGTTTCTTCCCTGTTCAACTATTCACAACTCATTTCAATAACACATAGCCGCAAATTTTCAAAGTTTAAATATAGATGGGCTAAAACATTCTAATATTTTATTGGTAAGTAAGGAATTCAAAGCAAAGAAAAGTATCAGAAAAGCCGATATCTCAAACACAACAAAAGAGGGTTTGTTTGTAATAAAAAAACTCACAACATACACCAAAAATGAGAAGATAGTGTAAAGAAGAAAAATTTTGGTTAAGGAGATGTAAAGATATAAAGATGGGGTTTGAATTGTTAATGGTTATTTGTATTGATTTCCTTAACCCTATTTCACATCTTACACTTAATTGAGTTTGATATTGATTGTATATTGCAAT
>MU227206.1:224243-245058 GCA_018584345.1 Thuja plicata
ACAAGGGCTTTGGAAGAAGATGGATGGAGAGATCACCAAAAGGGCACTTTTTGGCTTGAATCCTTCAATGACCTCCAATGGATCTCCTTCATGCAAATGGATGTTTGAATGCTTGAGAATGGATGGAAACTTGATTGAAATATTTCTCCTTAGCTTGCTTGAATTGCACTTGAAAATCCTTCTCAATTGCCTAATGTTGCTTGATTAGAAGACTTCAATTGCTTGATCATGGTTATTCATGCTTAGAGAAAATGAGAGGAGAAGGCTCCCTTTTATATGAAATTAGGGCACAATCTTCTAAGGAGGCCTAAATAGGATAATTAAATCATCATTTAAGCCTTTACCCCTAGGAGAGGACCTATATTAAATATAATTTAGGAATCAACCAATTCGGAACCCGAAACAGCCGACCTGGAAACGGGAGAAAACTTTTTGTGAAGACCGACATCCCGGAAACCAAAAGTTCCTAGGATTTGGACCCTGGGACAGGGTCGAGGTCGGCCCTATCCTAGGATAGGGTCGAGGTTGACCTTGTCCTAGGAGGTCGACCCTGTCCTCAGATCCCAGGATCACAAGTCAGAGACCGAAAATGTAGAATTCAGGTCATAAAATAGAGGTTAGAAAGGCAGGTCAGGGGGGAAGCCATGTCAAGATCAGGAACCCATTCAGAGGCGCTTGTCATGACCCCAAACTACTCACTCAGAAGGATAAACTAGTCTCCTATGGAAGTGCTTCCATTTTTCAACTGTGTGTGTGTGTGTGTGTGTTCAAATATGTGTTAAGCTCATCGAGAAAATATGAAAGATAATTTGGTAACCATTAATATGAATAATACTCTTCATAATAGTGATCTTTATTCATATGCAAGAATTACATATTTTATGAGGCTTCCACATCATGATTTTCATCCCATTCCACAATCAATCCAACCTCATCTTCAAGAACAAAGAAATCAAACCAATTTGGTTCAGGTGGGCTTCTTAGATGCATAAAATAGAAGAGGTTCAGTCTAAGTTTTTGCTTATTGAAGGGGTTTCTTCAATATATCTTTCCCAATCTTCAATGACCAAAATAGGAAAGATTGAACCCCTTCTGTCATTAATCTTGAAACACTGATAATCTCTTGGTCCAAGGATCGTCATATCATCCCTGATACTAACAATCACTTTATCTAAATATTTTAAATACTTTCTCTTGAAGATTCTTTTGCATAATATTCCTATGAATTGTATATCAGGATCAAGTTGTAATGTCGAGGCAATAAACATAGATGGAATATCTGAGTTTATTCGATACCTATTCTCACTTTCAATAAACTCACCCCCGAGGATTTTATATATTGCTCTTATTGCAATATCATAGGTGACCATCATCATCTTCTTAATCCTTTTTATTGTTATTCTTCCTTCAAAGGCTACCTGTGGTTTCATGCATCTTAGCTTGATTGGGGTAGCCATCTTCCCGCAGCTTTTGCCAAAATTTTATTTATCTAACTCATTGATTATTTTAGGAAAGGACATATTCTATGCTATTTATAACATTGATTCTTTCCCCAGTCTTTTAAGTTTCTAAGATGTTGAACCGTCATATCAACTACTGAAATGACTTTCTATATATCCTTTTACCTTTCCTATTTTAACTTTAATCATATGTTTAATTTAATTTAATTTTAATCTCTTCATATCTATTTTGATCTAGATTTAACTTTAGGATAATATTTTTCTTAAGCCTATATGTGTTAGTTTAAACTAGTACTTATCCTTAAATTTTCTTTTTCAAAACTCAGTATAAGTCTGTAGCTGCTATAGAAGTGGGATAAGATGGGGAGCTCTATCTATCCATATTTCAGCCTAAGTCTAAAATTAATGGCTACACTTTAATCTACATATCTGAATTCCCTATGTTTCCTAAAGGATTAATAAAATAAGGTTCTTCTTCATTAACCTATACCTGTTCTGACTTTGTCAACGCCTAAATTAGCTAATTTGTCTACCTCTCAATTTCCCTCTCTATAGATATGATTGATGGTAAAATGATGTAAGCATGTAAGAATACCCATAGCCTATCTTACATACCCATTAAGTTTCTAACTAGGTATTTCTCTTTTTCTAATCCCATTAACAATCAATGTCGAATCACCCTCAATTTCTAATTTCTTAATACCTATTCTATTACTGAGTTTTAACCCTTCAATTAGGGAAATAAATTATGCTTCATTTCTAGTTCTTATACCTATAGGATCTTCTAGAATGGCTATTAACTCACTCTTACTATTATGTATACATGCTCCTATCCCAACATTTCCAGGATGGCCTCTAGAGGCACCATCAAATTAAGCTTATCCCACCCTGGAGCCAGAGGCACCCATTTACATTCTTGTCTAAGCTTCTCAACATATTTTTTGGGGTAATTATCTATTGGTGGTATTTTTATTCATGTCCAAATGTTTCTAGTTTTGTCAACTTGTATAGTAAAATTTATCATCTGCTTACTCAAAAAAGTTATACTTTTCACTAGTTCTACAATTCTCACTTCTAATTTATTTAAAAATTGGTTGATTTGCAATTCCTCATCCTTAAAAATCCTACGATTTCTTTCTTTCAAAACTTCCCAAAGTATAACTGAGGGGGCTATGGTCCATAAATTATTATATAAATCTTCATTCCTATTTCTAGGCCATCCTTTCAGAGAGTCGACAAGTTTGAAAGGACAAGCAGAGTGCCAATTCAATCTTTTTATCAGTCATTTCCAACATTTTTCTTTGAACTTATAATTAAGAAGAAGATGATCAATACTTTATTCCTCTTGCTTACATAACACGCATCTAGATGAACCATTATACCCCATCTTACAAAAGGTATTAGCAGTAAATAATCTTACTTGAAGAGCTAACCAAGTGAACATCCCCTCCTTGGGTACAAACACAGTTTACTCCAGCATAAATCAGTAGGCAGGTTAGCGGTCTCAAAGCCTTTTCTATTATACAACCATATATACCCATCTGTAGTATTGTATTCCCCATTTTTTCACTGGGGCCCATATCACCTTATCATTATCATTACTGGGGGTTATATGTCTTTCCTTTAGTATTTTTAATATTTGTTTAAGGAAATCATCAGAAAGGAAATCATTCCTACGTATATTCCATTCCCATCCTAACACAGATTTCCATAAGGAAATTTGATGTAATCTGACATAAATCCCAATATCATCTTTTAATCATTCTATAGTCTATTTATCTTCAATCAATTTAGTTATGGAAGAATAACCTCCCCAAGATTCATCCCAAAATAAAGCTCTCTCACTATTTCCAATGTTCTATGTAACATCATTCGAGATTATATTTTTGCAATTTCTCATAAAATTCCATATCCTAGATCCTTTAGGAGTATTTTCATGTCTTAATATACTAAGAGGGTCCTCATTATCTAAATACTTATGTTTAATAATCTTTACCCATTTAAGCTCTGGATGCCTTATAATTTTCCAGACTAGTTTTGCCACAAGAGAAAGATTTTGATCTTTAATATCTTTAATGTTTTCTCCTCCAACCTCCTTTTCCTTGTATATGTTACCCCATGTTATTAATGTTATTTTATTTTTATCATTAGCTCCTTGCCAAAAGAAGGATCAAAAATTTTGAATATTTTTTTGTCTGATACCTGTTGGCAATTGTAGACAAGACATTTGATAGATTGGTATTGCAGATATAACAGATTTAATCATGATTTTTCTACTTGTAGATGTCAACCATTTACCTTTCCATAAATATACTTTGTTTCCTACTTTTTGAATCACATTTTCCCATAAGTTAGCGTCCTTTATTCCTTTTTCTAAAGGTAAGCCTAGGTAGTTAGTAGGTAACCTACCCTTTTTAAAGTCTAGAATCCTAATAATGTTTTTGATAATGGTGAATATAGGTTTTGAAAGGATCCTGAAACCATTTACAAAATAGGGTTAAAGATATTCAATAAAGCCCTTACAAACATCGAATGTCTGCTAAACAAAAAGTAGGACCCCAACCCAACCAACAAAGCCAACACTAGTTACAACAAAAAACCAAAAAACAGACACCAGCACAATAACCAACAAACTACCAGCAAAAGACCAGAGAGAACTACATATTATTTTCCATAGCCTTTGCAGCCTCTTTATGCATTTCCTCCATTATCTGAATGGATTCTTTCAAACTTTTCAGCTCCTTAGGCATTTCAGGTACTTTCCTTTTCAGACTGCTTCTAGTTCTGGTTCCCCATCTCGAGGGCCCAACATCATCATACACTATGATAGTGGTATTTTCCAGCATGATTCTCTCTAGATAGGTATACAAGGCTTTCAAATTAATCATAGAGACTTTGAGTCCCTCATAGCTATTCTTCAAAAATTCCCTAATCATATGCAAACAATTTGGTAGTCAGATACTCATTCGAGTTTTTATTATTTACCTTCATCAAAAAATGATCCTTATAGTCCTTTTCCAGCTTATCCAATTTCACTTTTAGGGGCTCCATAGCTCCTTAGATTTCCTTCTGATCGTGCCTCGTCTCTTTCATTTCTTGGATGATAATTTTCTCTAAATTAATGTTGTAGTCCTCCTTGCTCTTGAATTCATGCAGAGTGCAATCCTCAACTTCGAAGCTGGACAAAATCTCCTTTTCCTTTCCAGTCTTCTATCTTTTCTGATCTCTTTTCCCAGCCCTAGAGTTTTTAGGCTGCATGTTCAAGTCTTACTTCTCAAAATCCTCAAAATCCTTCTTCTCTTCCTTTTCTTCATCTTTTTCCACCTCCTAATCTTCATCATCCTTTCCCACTTCTTGGACCTCCTTGTTATTTTCCTCTCTTTCATTCTCTTTAGATTTGGAGCCCTTAATTTCTTCCTTCAGAGCCTCCTTCTCTTCCACAGGATTATCCTCCATATTTCCTCCTGCATAATATCTTCTTCATTTCCCTGAAGAGAAAGGCTTTGATTTTTAGTTTCCTCTCTCTTGTCAACATTACCCTTCTTCTTATTCTTTTCCCTCTTGTTTTTTCAGCCCTTATCTCTTCCATTTTTATTTTCTTCTTCTTCCCTTTAACAATCTTGGGTATGGGTTCAGGAATTTTATCCCTAGCATAGTCTGCAATGAGCATGATTAACCCAACATGCAACACCGGGGCACTGGGATTTTTCCTATTCTCTATTATACTGTTATTCAAAGAGCTAAGAAGGAAATAGGGAAAATAAACTTTCTTTTTATGCCTGAAGTGGTTAACAAGAATGAAATGTAGATTGTAAATTTTGGAGTAGCGTCCATCAAGAGTAAAATACTCTATCATTACTTTCAGAAGTTTTTCCCAAATACTCTTAATATTAATAATATCCACATAATCCCTAGAACCTTTACTCAACATTGCTTCTTCTTTGACATCTTTAGGAAAAATCTTAAAAGATTGAGACCCCATAGACTTATTTTCCCTATACTAGAACTTCATTCCATCTAAAGGCATACCCGTTATCTCAGAAATTAGGTTCAACGCAAGCATAAAATACTTACCCATCAGGTTGACCTTGCCATTAACCCACCCATCTGTGACGTTTTTAGTCACCTCTTTATCAAAACCATGGAGCCTTTCCATATACGAGGTCACCCCGCCACGCTTGAGCTTTCTTCAAACACTTTTCTCCTTTTTCTATTTGTCACAATCCAGTGGCTCTTCCCTTCTCAAACCACCTCCCATTTCTTTTGCAACTTTCTATTTTCTCAAGATCCCAGCAAGCAAGAAATTGTTATGCGTCTGGCTTCTTCGATTCAATATGCTTAAAATAACCCACAATCTGTGTGTTATAATTTATTTCATTATTATCACACACCTCGACTGACAGATATCTCTCCTCAAAAATTTAAGTGTCGTTTTCATTATTTCTTATTGTTTTAATGACCCCTTCCTTGTGATTAAGTCTATCAAATTTGATTAGACTTAAAATCTCATTTTTAAGATCTGCTTCCTCTTTCCAGATTTTGATTATGTCAGACTGGGCCCCGACATTCGCAAAACCATCCGCGGGCTTATTTCCTTCGCGATAAACATGGGAAATATAAGCTTCTTGGAAAGAACCTAAAGTAGATTTAATTTTATCAGTTATATGCACTATAGTCCACGGGGCTTCGTTCTTTCCTTTTATGCAATTTATAATATTTAGAGAGTCTCCCTCTAGCCATAGCTTCAAGCATCCAATTTCCTTAGCTAGCATCACTACTTGGAGGGCCGTCTGGGCTTCAACAACATGGTTTGTTTGAATTCCCAAGGGAGTAGCAACAACTCCCAAACAATTACCTACCCAATCTCTTATTAATCCTCCTACTCCAACTTTACCTGGATCTCCTTTGGAAGATCCATCAAATTACATTTTAACCATCCTATCGGTGGAGCATTACATATGATATTTTCTCTAGGATTGGGAGTTTTGATACTTTGTCCCAATAAGTCCCAATTAAGGATATCTTTAAAATCCTGAGCTTTGTTCCTAAGAGTAGAGTCTCTCTCGAGAGTGCTTCTAAAGTTTTCCATTAAGCTTTTGCACACTTGATTAGCAACATTCTCAAAAGGGTTTTTTTTATATCTCTGAACACTCTATTATTTCTCTCCTTCCAGATTCTCCAAGTGAAGTGAGGGAGAATCAAATTCCATAGAGTTTTGATTTCTTTACCAGGAAAGGGGCAAAACCATTGTTTAATTAAGTCTTGAAGGTTCTAAGGGTTTACCCATTCCACTTGGATCCTTTTGAATATTGACTCCCATACATTTCTAGTATATGGACAATGTATCATCATATGATTACAAGTTTCAGCTTCAGAACAACACAAGAATCATCTATTAGGCATGTTAAAGCCCCTTTTACTAAGATTATCCACTGTGAGAATTTTGTTCTGGGCTAACAACCAAAAAAACATATTTATCTTAGGGATTAGATTTTGATTCTAGACCTAAGAATAGAAGGGATGATCTTCCTGAGAATAGATAAGGGCTCAAGCAGAAGACACAGAGAATTTTCCATTTGCCTCTAGACCCCAAACGATCACATCCAACTCATTCTCTCTTATAAACCAAGACTCGAGTTGCTTATTCACAATCTTAAGGTCTACATCAATAGGACCCAAATCAATACATTCATCATTGTTCCAGTAATCAGACACCAATTCACCTATAGTCTCTTTACAAGTCTCAATAGCATTCAACCACTCCTAATTCTCACTTAGGGGCCTTTCCTTCAGCCATTTATCATCCCAGAATTTTATATTCCTGCCATCTCCCAACTTCCACCTAATCCCCTTTCTGACCAAATTCTTGCCTTTACTGACACCGTTCCATATGAAGAAACCCTAAATATCTTCTTCACATCTTAAGGAGTCTTCTAAGGAAATAAGATGATATTTTCTCTTTATAATAGAATTACATTCCTTAGTCTCTTGAAAGATCCTCCAGCTCTATTTTTCTATCAGAGCCTTGCTAGTATTTTTTATACTTCTTATTCCAAGCCCTCCAAATTTCCTGGGCTTACAAACATTATCCCAAGCAACTAGGTTGGGCCTTTTTTTCTCTTCAACACCTGACCAAAGAAATATTTTTTGAATTTTATCTATCAAATCAGCATACTTCTGAGGGATTTTAAAAAGACTAAGAACATATACTGGAAGATTTTACACAGTGGCCTTCAGTAACTTAACTTTACCAGCTTGGCTCAGCGTAGCCCCTTTCCAACCAGCAAGTTTGTGATTAAATCTATTAAGAATATTATTCCAAAAAGAAGCATCACGTTTTAGACATAAAGGAAGACCCATATAAGAGGCAGGGAGCATCCCTATCTTACAACCAATAATAGAGGATATTTTTCTTTGTCTTTCTTCAAGAGTATTACAAGAGTATAATGAGATTTTCTCAAAGTTTATGAGTTGACCTGAAGCATTGGTATAAGTATTCAAAGCCTTTTTCATATTACTAGCTTCTATAACAGAAGCTTCCCCCTTCATAATGGTATCATCTACAAATTTTTCATGAGAACACTTCTGTCTAGCTGAAGAATGTTGGAGGCCCATTATTTGACCTTCATTCACCAGATTATTTATATATCTCCCAAACTTTTCTACCACGATAGAAAAAGGAAGGGGGGAAATAGGATCTCCTTGCCTCAGACCTTTAGAGGGATGAAATAATTTGGAGAGACATCATTAACAATGATAGAAGAAGAGACCGTTGTAACCATCTTCATAATCAATCTAACCACTCCCTTATTAAAACCAAAATCCATAAGAATCTTAGAAAGAAAAGACCAGACAACTCTGTCATAGGCTTTCGACGGGTCTAACTTCGTCAAGAAGCCATGTTTTTGGAGGCTTCTATAGAATGAATATTTTCATGGACAACTATAATTGAGTTAAGGATATGTCTCCCTAACACAAATCCATTATGTTGAGGAGATATCAGATCAGGGAAGATTTTCAGGATTATAGAGGTTAGCACCTTTGACATAATCTTGTACAAAGAATTACACAGACTTATTGGCCTAAATCCGTCTACAATATTAGCTCCTGGTTTTTTAGGGATGAGAGCTATGAAGGTGGAGTTAAGTTCCTTTAAGATGGTCTTTCTGCCAAAAGACTCCTTAACTTCAGAACAAACATCTTTACCCGTTATACTCCAGAAATTCTAAAAGAAGAACATCTGAAATCCATCCGACCCTGGAGATTTTTCTCCCTCAAAAGAGAAAACTACATTTTTTATTTCCTGATCAGTAGGAATTTCTTTAAGGTAGTCATCAATATTAGTGACCACTTTACTTGGAATAAAATCCAACAACTTACTCTGATCCTCCAGATTGAGGTTTTTATCCTTTGATAACAAAGTTAAAAAATATCCCTGCATTTCTTCCCTTATCTCCTCCTCTTTAGTGATGATCCCTCTTGTGGCATATAAGGAGTGAATTCTATTAATTGCATTATGTTTCAGAGTTGTAAGATGAAAAAATCTTGTGTTTTTGTCTCCCGATTTCAGCCATAAAGATCTAGATCTATGCCTCCAAAAGGTCTCCTCCTTAACAATAATGTTGTGATACTCCACAAGAACAAGGTTCTCCTGGGATTTTAGGGCTTCAGTCACACCATTTCTTTGAATTTCTTCCTGAGTAGATTTCAACTCAATTTGAATTTTACTCTTTGATTGGAAGATATCCCCATTAACTTCCTTATTCCATTGTCTCACTTTAGATTTAAAACTTGTCATTTTCTTAGCCACTTTGAACATATCGATTCCATTAACTTTAATGTTCCACCGTTCCCTAATTTTATTCTTAAGGTCTAGATGGGCTAACCACATCTTTTCAAATTTGAATGGCGCATTTCTTTTACCATTAAAGAACTAGCAGAAAAAGATATCAGAAAATGATCTGATTCTATTCTAGAAAGAGAGGACAAAGAGCAGGAGAACTTAGTGTACATGTCCAGAGAAATGAGCACCCTATCGAGCTTTACTTGGATGAGATCAATGCCAAATCTTTAGTTAGACCAGGTGTAATTAATACCTTCCATCTCAACATCCAACAAACCTTCATTACTTATAAAGTCCATCAGATTGACCCTACTCTTCACTTGAGAAGCATTCCCTCCTATCTTGTCTTTCTCATTCAAGGGGGTGTTAAATTCCCCCATAATAATACAGTGGTTCTCAGGGCATAATTCCCTAAAATCATGTAATTTCTTCCACAATTTTTGTCTCCTTGTCTTCGTATTAGGGGCATAAACATTAATAAGGATCCAAGAAAAATTATCCTTAAGACTACAAGATTTAACAGCTAAAAAATGTTTTTCTTCTCTCATTAGTTGTCATTTAAAGCTGAATTGGTTCCAAAAAATAGCCAATCCTCCTGAGGCCCCTTCAAAGCTACTTCCGAAGCTACCCCCATTTTTTATCAGATTAATCTTCTCAACCTTTTATTTTGTCATTTTAGTTTCTTGAATCATTAAAATAGCTGGCTTAGAGTCCCTGACTAGATTCCAAACAACATATTTCTTATGAGGGTCATTGAGACCTCAGATATTCCATGAAATTATCTTCATTTGAGGATTGGAGAGCATACCTGATGGATGGTGAGTTGTTTACCATCTGCTATATTATGTTTCTCTTCTTGATCCCTCTGAGCTCTATCTGTTTTTCTACCTCTATATTTTTTTGGAGTGCCAGTATCCACTTTCTGTTGACCTCTTATCTGGAATCCTCCTTGCTTCTGGGATCCATTATTTTTAACCGTCCTAAGGAAGGAGCTCCCCTTCAAAGAACTACCAGTTTTCTTCCCTGAATTTTTGTTCTGATCATCTTGAGGAGACCAGAAGCCTTTCTTTCCTGAATCATTTCTTTTATTTTGTTCCCCCGCCTCAATCCATGGATTTTCCTCCTCATCTGAAACTATATCTTCCTTATTTTCTTGATTTTCCCAGGACCTTTTATCTATTGGGGTAAAGGGTGTTTCCTTTCTATTCCCGTTGAAAGGGAAATGGTTGTTCTGATCATTCTTTCTGTTGTTTTCCTGGCTATCCTTTATTACTTGAGGAGACTGAACAGGTTCATTCCGCTTCAAGCGATCATCCACCCTTGATTCCATTAATTTTTCTTCTTCCTTTGGGGATCTCGCACTTTCTTTTGTTTTATTCATTTTAGGACTTTTCAACTCATTAGCACTTTCTTCTAAAACCAGTTTTTCTTTCTATTTATCTACGTCCTCCTGATCTTCACTAGCTAGCTCCTCTTCTTGAAACCAGTGTTTTTTAGTAGACCTTGGCTACTTTGGGTTGTCATTTAGCTTATGAACACCTTCCTCTTTAAATATCTTTGGAGGGGGGAAAACATCCCCTATTTCATTTGGGATTTTTTTTCCTTCCACTCCAACTTCTAACCTTTATTTTGTTCCTGCAACTTCTTTTTTGCCTTTTGGGGTTTTTGAGGGTATTGTTTCTCCCAATGACCTGACTTCTTGCATATGAAGCAGGCGAAGGGCATGGATTCGTATTCAAATTCTTGTATCCATTTTCCTAGCTTCGAGTTCAAAAAGATGACTTATGGGAGGTCAGCAGACTGTTGGATGTTCACACAAATCCTAGCATACACTTGTCTTGTTCTGGTAGCAGTCATCAGATCTATTGAGAGGATTTTTCCAAAATCCCTGGAAACAACAACAAATATATCCTCATGCTATTACTCCAAGGGAAAACCAGGAAGTTGAACCCACACTAGAGCAACAGTAAATAAATTTTCATTATAGTCTAGATTTGTCCTCCATTTCTGCAATGACAAAGATGATTTGCCCATCATCCAAGGACCACCACACAACACTTTAGATAGATATTCCTCATTAGAGAACTCAAATGAGAAGAATCATTTTGGCATGGCGGCTATGTCTACCTGGCCTTTAAACCTTTGTTTCTTATCATTAAAAGATCTTACTAGATCTTATTCGGTCTTGGTCCCGTGATCTTTCCAAACAGAGTTGAAGCCATGATAGTCACAGTATTATCTACAATCGGGTCAAGAATGAAGATGCCAAAATATCTCTTAACTGGATCAGAAACAATATCCACCTTAGGGAAAGAAGATTTCCTAGAAGGTTTAATACCAAAAAGTCCCGACCATTTCCCTTTACCTAGAAGGAGGGAAAAGCCACTTAGTTTTTCTTCTAAAAGAGGCTTAATTTTCGTCATCCTTTCATCAGCCTTAGGATTTTTATCCTTATCCGCCTCTGACCTTTTGAAAGGAATGTCATCCTTCCTAAATGATAGATTCCTAATAATGTTATCTTCAATATAAACCTAAGTATTGAAGAAGAAAATCTCAAATTTATTCTTGTTAATAACTTGGTTGGAAGCTAATGTATACCTATCTAAGACTAATTTCAAATTATATGCTTCTTCTTTATCTGCATGCCCATATAACATAGAGTATCCAACAAATTGTTGATGAGTCATTGGTTTAAGATGGCTAATTATTCTGATCCTTTAAGGGTACCTCTCACTATGGCATTAGATAAGGATCTACCCAATGCTTCAACCATAATAATGAAAAGGGATGGAGAAATTGGGTCCCCCTGTCGTATTCCTTGTGAAATATCAAAGAAGCCTTCTAGATTTCCATTTATCAAGATAGAGATCCTAGGCATAGATATACATTCAAATATAAGGTTAATCCATTTCCTATAAACGCCAAAAGCATTCAAACATTTACATAAAAATCTCCAATCTACCAAATCATATGCTTTTTTGATGTCTAATTTCAATACAATACTTGGTTCTTTATTGTTTTGGATTGTATGTATCACTTCTTTGGCGATAATTACCCCATCTAGGATCGATCTACCTAGTACAAAACTGGTTTTCTTATCAGCGATAATGATTGGAAGAATGGCCTTCAGCCTATTAGCAAAGGTTTTAGTAAAGATTTTGTAAAGTGTATTACATAGAGAAATAGGTCTGAAATACTCATACTCCTAACCTCATCTTTCTTTGGGATAAGAGCAAAAAAGGTATTATTAATTTCTTGAAGTAATCTACTAGAGTTTCTAATACCTTCCAAGACCTTAGTCACCTCATCTCCGATAAAAGACCAGCATTTCTGATAAAAAAAGTATGAAACCCATCCGGTCCTGGAGCTTTATCAGGGTGAAGTTGGTTGAGGGATATCTCAAATTTTTCCTTAGTAATCCTAGCCATCAGACATTGGTTTTGTTCTTTATCAATAAGCTTAGGTATATTTAGGGATATATCTTCTTGAGCAGACCAATTAAACACCTCTTTGTTATTTAATAAATTTGCAAAATAATGTACTGCTTCGTTAGCAATAATCTATGGGACTTCTATCACATCTCCTACTAAGTTATTTATCCTACTAATCTTATTAATTTTCCTTCAGCTTTTAGTACTATTATAAAATAAATTTGTATTTTTGTCCCCTGCATCTAACCGAGTTTCTCTTGATTATTGCTTCCAAAAGACCTCTTCTTTAACTAAAATACCCTCATATTTTTGTAACAATTCTTTTTCTTTTAGGAAGAAATTAAGGTCCATACCATTTTTAATAAATTACTCATTAAGGTAATTTATTTCTATTTTTCAGTATTCAATTTAGCTTCATGGATGTTACCAAAAGAGACTTTATTCCATTCTTTTAGTTTCATCTTAATGTGCTTAAGCTTACAAATAAATACATACGCCCTAGATCCTACAAAAATTGATTCCACCCACCATTGTTTTTACATATCTAAGAACCACATTTTTTTCAAATCGAAATGGATTTTTACTAGGTTTAACATTTTTAAAGATCGCCAAGGCTACTAGGAAATGATCAGACCCTAAAGATGGGATGATAAAGGATTCAAGATTGAAGTCAAAAGTTGTTACACTACCTCTGAACATAAATCTATCCAACTTTTTTGCTATATTACCAAATCCTTCTCTCCTATTTGTCCAGGTAAAAATTCTATTCGTTGTTTTAATGTCTATCAATTTATATTTATTTACCCATTCTCTAAAATGGAGCATTTTTATAGAGTCTGTTCCAATCCCTCCTCCTCTTTTTTATTCTTGGTTTATAATAGCAATAAAATCTCTTCCAATGATTATAGGTGCATACTCGTGTTCTTAACAAAATGTCCTATTTCATCCCATACTGTTAATTTATCTGTTAAAGTGATCGGGCCATATATATTAATTAATATGAAGGATATTTTTCTATGTATGCTTGTAATCTTTCTCCCTATCCAGAATCTTGAACCATTAATACTCTCAAATATTAATTTCCTTTGAGCCCAAATAATTGCTACTCCGGCAGAAGTGCTTAAAGCCGCTTCCCCAAGAATTTTCCCAATACGTAGTTTTTCCCTAAACCGGTAAGTTCCTCCTCCCCTAATTTGGTTTCCTATAGAAGGATACACTCAGCTTCAAAAAAAATTAAAACTCTTTTTAAGATGTGTTTCTTGTTAGGGGCATTTAGGCCTCTAATATTCCATGTAATGAGTTTCATGAGGTTGAAGGAAGGCACTTCCCCTTCCCTGCATATAACCTTGTTAATTTTGCTTCTCCTGCAGCATTAGCTGAGATGCTTCTTAATTTAGCAAGAGATTTTCTACCTCTCTTTTTTGGTATTTTGCACAATCAAGTTGGTCCTTTCCTTTAACCATTATGGCTAATCTCATACTATCTCCTATATTCTCTGCCTCTTTACCCCTATTATGTCCTTCTATATCTAGCTCTTTTTGCTCCTCATATTGAATACTATTTACCAGATCCTCTAACATGGTTTCATAACTATTTTTTGACCGATATTCATAGGAGGATAATCTAATCCTAAGAGTTTAGAACTTTCTTCTTCAAGGAACTCACCTTCATTGTTAGGAACCACTGGATCATATTGGATCACAGACCCTTCATCTTTTTCATTATATTCTTTAATATTACAAATTTGTAAGATATTTCCTTCTTCGATACTCTTCAGTTCTACATTTATCATTTCCTGCATGGATTCAACCTGATTTAAGATCTTAAGAGGGGATTCTTTATATGATTGTACATCTATATCTTGTGATTCGATAGTTTGATCAATATGATTCCGACATAATGGTGAAATCATCCTATCATGTTCCATATTTTGGGAATTGCCTACTGCTACTTCCTCTTCTTCCAACTCTTGAACGTTTGCCTCACCATTTTCTCCTGTCGGTGAATCACCAACAATCCTCCTCCTCTATATATTACTTTTTCTAGGGCTAGGTACATCTAAATGAACATTCTCTATCATCTGCATATACGTGTCTAAAGATTCCATATTCTTTTGAGAAAAGGCTAGAGTTCCAAGGATGAAATTTGTAGATTTTCTTAAATGGTCTTCATCCAAATTATGACAATCCTGTGAAATCGAGTCATGTAAATTAGATTTAGTTCTTAGATTATATTTGGCATAGGACGATGATTCATAAAATTTTAGATTAATCTCATAAATTTCTTCTCCTACTTTTAACTTTATTGCAATTTTAATGTCAGAGTCACGCTGGAAATCTTTGTCTAACTCTACCAATTCACCAATAGTATTAGCGATGTCTTTAATAATATTACTATGAATAACCTCAATAAGGAGATTAGGAAGACATGCCCAACATATAACTTCCAAATTTTCCACATTGACAAGATTAAAATTATTACACCAATCAATGAATAAAAAACCTAAATTATTAAAATTAGGGCAAACACCATCTAATAGAGATTTTTTAAAGTATCAATTAGAACAATCTAAAAATAAAAAATTATTAGGAAGTATGGTTATACTAACATGTCATGTGAATGTAAATTTAAACCATTCCACAATACTTTATGATGAACAACCAAATCCCAACCATTTGGCAAAGACCCCGTAATCTCTACAATAATTTCTCATACCTTTAGTGTAAATATTTCCTAATTCAATTTCAATCTCTTCCTGGAGTTTGAGTGATTGTTTTGAGAGAGGGGATGAACTAGGTTTAATGGAAGGGGATATACAAGGGTTAGGATTACCTACACATTTCTTCACAGAAGACAATCTCAGAGGTTTTGAGGAGCAGAGGGCACCATGATTACTGGTTAAAGGGGTTCTCTTATGAGGAAGATAGTGTTTAAGGGGAGAGGTTACGTGCCTATCAAGAGATCGCCTAACAAATTTATCAGAAGAGGCTCGAGGTAGGTCTTGGCTAGAACAATTAACATATATCAAAGGGCCTCACACAAACGAAGCCATAGGATTATTTTTACTATTAGAATAAGGAGTCGATTTAGGTATATTTTCCTTTGAAAGCAACAAAGCTTCAAAGGGGTTATGGATATTTAAACTGGTAGAAGGGTTTTGAAGAGGGGGTCTTATAAAACGATGACCTTTCCTCCAAATTCTCCTAGCCTTCTTATGTTTAATAATCTTTCACCCATCATTAATTTCATAGTGAGCCCTATTTTCTGAAAAAACCTTATGCTACCCATTTGAGGCATATTTCATAGAGCTGTAGAGAAGAATATGTTTATACAGTAGTTCAAAGTTATCAAGAACATAAGGAAGCTTACCGAAATCTAGAGATGACAAAGCGAAACAATCAGAATTGGCTGAAATCCTTCCATAGTCTTGACAGTGTCATACAGGTCAAGACTGAGAGCCATTACCAAATCTGAAAGATGTCCTTCCATTATTTGTCCTAGCCTCAGAAATATTTTCCAACCCTACCTTATTCAAATGCAAATTCTGCTTTATTTTATTCGAATGTGATTTCTGCCCTATCTTGATCGAGGGAAATTTATGCTCTGCCATTTTTTTATAATTATATATGTGTTTCTCTAATTTTAACTATAGTAGGTGATATTTTTTTTGTTGGGGAGGGGTTTTATCTTTTAACATGCTTTTTTTTCATTTGTTTCAAATGTGTTCTACCTCGTTCAATGATTGCTCTTACGATGGTGATGACAACTTGAATGACTACTGCTTATTTGGTTGCTTCAAAATTCAACTCCTTCATCACATTTGAGACTCTCTTGTCTATTTTTTGTTGTGCAGATCATACTCCATTCAGTTGGTTGATTGGAGCTTTTGTGCTTTTTATTCGAGGCATTTTTAATGGGTCGATATTTTCTAATTTAATAGCATGCAATCAAATAAAATACAAAGTAAAAGCAATATTCTTCTAACATTTATTAATTAGTTTTACCTTATTCACAAAATAATAAGTTGTAAGATTAAGAAAAAAACATAGAATAATTAAATTAACTAAGTTGCTAAATTATTCTAAAAATTCATTTTAAAGTATTTTAAAAATTAGAAACATTAATATTCTTATTATTTAACCATTAAAAAATATAAAGCAATTATGTAGGGTAGATTTATAAGGTTAAGGGTTATACATAAAGTTTTGACTAGTTTAAAGAGAAGTCATATTGTATCATATTTTTAAGATGACATTTAAAAAACATTTTTCGAATTGCAATGATTTGACAACTAAGTGATCATGGATTAGAGGAAGGATCTTAAGAGGATAAAAAATTTCTAAAGGGATTTAAATTTATTTTTAATTTAGAGTTTTTCATAGTGGGTACATGATTTTTCTAAGTCTAGGGAGAAATATGTTCCAATTAATAGACTAATCACTCACAAGGGACTTTTTGAACTTAGAAAAGTGAACCAAAATAGTGCTAATTAGTCAAAGCATCTTGTGAGTCTTTCTATTAGAGTTATGGTTAGAAGTAGTATATATTGTCATTTGGAATGGGAACATAGTTTCATACATTATTTCTCCTATTTATTGATTCTAATAGTAACTTTTTAAGGTATTATTACACTACAAATATATTTGATCTCTTAATGGTGATACTCTTGTAAAGGTAAAGATCATGCAAATTCTATTTTAAGCATTGATTACTAAATATATTGAATTTTTTAAGAGCGTGACAGAATGGTTTTCCTAATTTAATTTTCATATTTAAATGAGTGAAGAACTTAAGAATAAAATATTCAAAGGAAATTGTACTTTTTAATTTTATCATCCAAAATTTCGGTTGAAAAAACATTTTATTGTTCAAGAAAAAAGAACAGCTCCATTCCGATGACTGTTGATTAACAGGCTGTTTCCAACGTTAAATGTCGTGATCTACCGTTGACAGAAAAACAATCCTACCGTTGAGAGAAAAAAAAAACAATTTTACCGTTGAGAGAAAAACAAAAACAATTTTACCGTTGAAGGAAAAAAACAATTGTACGGTTGAAGAAAAAAAGCTCCATTCTTGTACCTATTATATATGAGCGTTGATTTACACACTTTGCAGACTCGATTTGATGGGATTGAATGATAGGGTGAATTTTTCGCGATTGATGAGATTGAATGCTAGGGTGAAAAATGATGTTTAATTTTCCAGACGATACTAGATTGAATTTTGGCGATTGATGAGATTGAATGCTGGCAATCTCATGGCCAATTGGATGCAGGGCATGGACTATGGAAAAGAGCAATGGAGAATTAATGGGCAACGTTAACTGTTAACTCTGGATTTAGAAACTTTGCAGAATCTGTTTAATTTGGAAACTTTGAGATTGGATGTTGGAAATCTCATGGCTGTAGGGTTTTGGGTATCTTATAGAGGCATTTCATGGATCGATTCTCCAAGGATATTGCAGGGAGATTGAATGAGTTCTTCAGGGGATCAATGAGAGAAATGCGAGAAATACTACTCGGAGCTCCGAGATATATTTTCATGTATGTATCAAATACTCATGTCCAAATTTTTTTTATGTCCAAAGTGTCAAATCCAAAATTGCATCAAGTGTTAAAGCCAAAATTTATGCAATTAGGAGTTTAGCTTAGCATAGCTTCCATATCAGAATGATTTACATTAAGGCTTGAATATGCCCCTAAATTTGCTTGTAGTTCACATCTTTTATTTTATTTTCCTACCCTATGCATAACTCACATCTTATAGATTCTTTTATCCAACTCACTGATGTTTGGATTCTCTTTAGCTAATTTTCAAATACTCTTGCACTCTATATTGTCAACGTTTTGAATCGATTTTGTCCCAATACATGTTCAGTGAATTTCTGTCAATGTTGTAACTTGCAAGTAAAACATCCTGCCCATCAAGAACACCTCTGTGGGGTTTAGTGTTTCTGAGATCTCATCCCATCCTGACGCCATTTAGTACAGTGATTCTTGTGCACCTAAATTGGAAGATTTTGAATTGACATGTAAATTGTAAGAAGATTTGTGAAGATATGAAAGCGGCCATTATAAGTATAGCACTATTTCTTTGCATAGGGAGGTTCTGCTATTGCTAGTAAATTTCCTGGGATCAGGGCAAAGGTGGAGTTTACAGTAGGTTTGTTTGTCAGATAAACCCTCATTTTGGGAGTTTGGGGGAGTGGTGGATGCATTTTAGGAGAGTCATGCAATGAATTCAACCTATGCCATGTAGGTAAAGTAGGAGGAAGTTTACATAATTCCTTTCCCTGAATCAATGGTTTTTGGGTCCATGGAAATGTAGTGTTATTGACTTATCAATGTAGTTGTCCTTAGAATAAAAATAAACCCAGAATGTAAATCATAACAGCTTTCCGCTTTCATTTACATTGGGAAAAAGCATATATATGAAAACCCTTTTCTGCAATTCAAATTATCATACAAATATGATAAATATAGACGAATGAGAGTATAAATTTACAATATGTATCTTGTACTATGAAAACCTGTTTCTATTTTTGACACGGGTTTTGATGAGCATTGAGGAAATCATTTTGACTAGCCTCCAAAGAAACTCTTGAGAAAAATGAGAATGTAATCATATTTTATTTTGATGCCAGCAGAGTAAAGAAAGGTTCTGTTCGCATTTGAGACCTTCTAGCTCATCTCTGCACTTCATAGTGATCATCTGCAATCTAGGATCTAGACTACCATTTCATTAATTTCTTTATTATTAAATTTATGTCTGACTGCAATTGATGAAGTTTGGCAGAATCCTAATTCAATCCTATTCCACAACTACTTTGCCCTGCCACAAATGTCATTTCCCCTGGCAGCACATTTGGAAGCCTTAAACCAACGATTGCATCCCTTAGATTCTGGTTTCCTAAGGGTATTCCACCTACAAAGCCATTCTTCAGAAGCATTGCAACTTGTCCAGGAGAGCACCTAGTTTGGTTGTTAAAATCCATTTCCCTCTGAATTACTCACATCTGCTTGTCCAACACTTTTATGAACCCATTCTGTTAGTATTGCCATTCTTCTTTCCAAACCCAAGCTCTTCTCGTCCAGAACCACTATTCCTGGCATTATGCTCTGCCTAGCATAACCTGTTCCTCCACTTCCATTACATAACAAAGTGATTCCAATTCCATTTCAAATTTCAGTTCACCAGAAGTGCTTATCTATACACCAGAACTTCCACAACCATCATTCATGATCTTCTGATCATCCCTATCACCCGTCCTCTGTTTCATAGATTTATTCCCTTGAATCCACCATCACATTCTCTGACCCTGCAAACCATCCTCACTCATCCTAGCATTTTTCATCAAAATACATGTTGTGGAATAAAAAATCTCTTTGCCATAAACTGGATGTCATCGTAGCCTACTTGTTCATCTCTTCCCAATTGGGATTTCCTATGCTTCAACGCAGGTGCAGTATAAAAAGTCCAATCCCATTGGCCACTAGATATTGACAATTAATGTGACAATCTAGGATCTTTGTACTTACGTGATTTCTATTACCATGTTTGGGTTGCTACAAAATCTTCAATTGAAGAGCTAGAACAACTACACAGCATCGCTCTTGTTTGTAAAAATTATTTTTCTTGTATTTTATCTTATTCATGTGCCTTAATTATACTATGGTAGCTAGGACTTAAGTGCCTTTGTAATGCCCACCTTAGCATCTTCCTATGTTAGACTAACAAGACTATTGCTTTGACACTTTAGATTTTATGATGGACTATGGTTATTATTTAGTTAGCATTTTATGAGACATTTGAATATATATATATTTGGTTATTACAATTTATTTGGAAATATTAAATGAGTTATAATTTAATGATGAAGGGCTAGAAATGAACTATCAGTAAAATGTTTTACATTGATTTGTGTTATGATATTTATATTATGATTTAACCCTATTGACCCTATTATGGTTTGATTTTCACTGGTTGATGTGAGTGTAGGATGACGAGGGGCAGTCGTAGTAACTCCTACGGGAGATCCACACGATGTCGCACTCTCCCTCCTTGTTTGCTACTGTCTATTT
>MU227206.1:285390-297880 GCA_018584345.1 Thuja plicata
TGTGTGTGCGCGCGCGTGCACGCGTGTGTGTGTATTTGTACGTCCATGTCTCTATGTATGTGCATGTGTAGGTGTGTGTGTGTGTGTGTGTGTGTGTGTGTGTGTCTATGTGTGCATGCATGTTTTCATGTGGGTGTGGGTGTGGGTGTGTGTAGGTGTGTGGGCAGGCATGTGTGTGTGTGGGGGGGGTAACCAATTAAATGAAAAATAATAAAATGATAAGTTGAAAACATAAAGTACTCTATAATTAGCGAAAAAAAATCCCTATTTGACATTCATTGCAAACCTTAAAAGAATGTTTCTTTTACCTATTAGCATATACATTTGACTCAAAAACATAATAATAAATTTGAATGAGGATAGATTTTGGCATTATTGATTTGGATAATTCTAGTTATGCATAAAATGATAAAGCAAATGACTAAATCTATTGACATTATGAGAAAATAATTAATTTAAAGATGATTATGAAATTGAAGACTTATCTAAATTCGATTGTGGAGTTAACTCGAGAAAAATAGAAATTTGTCGTTTCAAAATGATGATAAGATAGTATTGAATTATGTAATTTGATTAATGGATAACTTTGAAGAGAAAGTTTATATTCAAAGAATTAGATAGATGATCAACAAAGAAATTTCTAAAACAAGGTAATGTCAATTAATCAGTAAAAGAAATTTTAAATGATGAGATAGGAAAAGAGAATTTTATTTAAAAAGTGGAAGTTATTTATCATTTAATTAAATAAATAATTAGAATTAGTAAATGGTAAATTAAGTGATAAATATAAAATAGGGTTCCAAATATTTTTTTGAATTCTAAGAGAGGGCTTAGAAAGGGTGACTTACTATCCCTTATTTTGTCATATTGGTTAAAGCCTTGAGGCTAAACCTAGTGTGAGTAGGTTAATCGGCTTGCAGGTATCAATGGGCATAAATAATGTGAAACACCTACAATTCATTAGTGAAACTTCTTTTCATTAAGACTCCCAGATGAGAGCCAAGGGTAATAAACATTATTTTGTGTCACTATGAATTGGTGGTGGTTGGAAAGTAAATGAATCCAAAACAAACATAAATGTATGTGTGTTGTGTATAAGCTGGTGCAGGTGTGTGTGGGTGTGAATGGGTGGGTGTGTGTGTGGGGGGTGGGGGTGTAGGGTATGGAAGTACAGATGCATTTGTAGGTGGGTGTGCATGTGTGTGTGTGTGTACGTGCTTGCATATGTGTGTGCATGTGTGCATATGTGTGTGTGTGTGTGTGTGTGTGGTGTGTGCAGGGGCACCTCTGCAAAATCCAAGTGTCATCACAAGACCTACTAAAGACAAAGGATCAAATAAATCCTTAAATGTCAATTGGGATATACTGAAGCCAATAATGGCAATATGTAATAATCAATTTGATTTAAATATAATAAGTCCTAGAAGTCCTGGTAAAGGACTTAGGACCAAAACTGATGTAAGGGTGGAAAATAGTGCCAAGAGGGGATCTAAGTTGTTTAGTGGGTTCAATTAGGTCCTAGAAGCAATAAGGAATTGATTTTGGATAGATTTTAATATGTGTTTAATAATAAAATGTTATAGTTTATAAGTTGGAAATTTAAATATTTGAATTCCAACGGTTAGATGCATTTAGGTGGGAAAATGATTTTAGGGGCTTAAAACACTTTGTAACAACTTGGGTTTGGTTGTGGAAGTTTCCAACCATCTTATAAACACCCTTGAATTCTTGGGAGATGACATGGTACGGACTTGTGAAGGATTGTACGAACTGTTACTTAGAAATGCAATAAAATTCAGAATTTCATATGTTCCTTTGCATGTTTTGATCTCTAAATCTCTCCATTTGATTTTTTGATGCTTTGAGGATATGTGTATGGTGGTATAAGACATTTCCAGATGCTGTGAAGTCTTTTTTATTTCATTTAAATCAATTTACATTGACTGTCCTCATTAACTGACTGTTTTCCATAGTAGTTTTGGTAATTTCTTTAATGTGAAGGCACCATTCCATGAATGTTACTATTGTTTCTCATGGAATGATGCAAATTTAACATGGACAATAGAAGAGTTTAATTGGATAGGTGATCACCAAAATTGTATGTTGAAACATGAAGGAATTGCTTGGAACATAGTAGCAACGAGAAATTGGCCTTAAGAAGGACCACATTTGATGTTGTGGGTTGTGTTAGAATGATGTATGAATTTTGAATATTCCATTTATTAATCCTAGAAGTTCTTGGAAACCATACATTGA
Organism: Thuja plicata; assembly: GCA_018584345.1. Taxonomy (NCBI): domain Eukaryota; kingdom Viridiplantae; phylum Streptophyta; class Pinopsida; order Cupressales; family Cupressaceae; genus Thuja; species Thuja plicata. The sequence continues at coordinate 287,647 of MU227206.1, forward strand.
GAAAGCCCTAGTTGTAGGAGCAATTTGGTGAGGGTATGTTAGAAATCCCATAGGGAAACTTTTTGTTGACAAACCAATTTGATAATCCTTAGTTTTAGACCATTTGAAGACTTTGTTCCAAGTGGCATAAATGGGTAGAAGATAGAAATGGTACTTCCTTTGTAAATGCACCCAATTAGCCCTCTTGAAAATGGTGAACAGTGAGTTTTTAGAACAGTTGGTCCAAAGTACCTATACAAAATCTTTTGATATGTTTTGTGCAAGGGGAATGGGTGTTTGAATCTATAATTTTATTTGGAATTATTTTGGGAAAACAAAAATTTATGTTGGTTTTACTCGTTGGTTAGGGTTACAAGGGTTAAGATCCTAAAGTGAGGATTTGGGGTAAGATCTTGAAGTGGAACTTCAAGAACCTTTTTAAATTTGTTAAATCAGAAATTTTGAGCCATGTTGAATCCCTATAATAATTAGGGAGTTGGAGAAATTTAGAGTGATAGGTTTGAGGCATATTAGTACTTGGGGTCACTTGGTTGAAGAATCCCCTTTTCAGAAAAAGAACAACTTGATCAGAACAATACCCACACCAGGCCTATCACCTTTGCATCAATTGGTATCAGATCTTAGGAGCATCCTAGGTGAAGAGTTTAGGAGTTTCTTTTGAGATCTTTGTTGGATTGATCCTTCTTAGAAGCCTTGGAGTGTTCATTCCTCTTTGAGTGTTCCAGAGTTGATCTTTGCTTCAGAGATATCAGAAGGAGAAGAAGAGGGGATCCCATAGAGGGTCTCTGATGCTGAACTTGCTAAGTTGGTCGTAAGCAAGTAGATGGTAGACAATGGAATTCTAAGAGCAGAATTCAAGAGGTTGATGGACCTTGTGGACAAACAAGGAAATGGAGAAGACCATGAGGATAAACAATCTCTAGCACAAAGAGAGGAACCTGTTGATGCCTAAGGATGCAAAATTAGAAATAATCTTGAAGGTAGTAAATCTTGGTGACTCAAAGGTAAAATTTGAACTTCCTATGCATGATAGTAAGATGGATGATGAACTTTTATTGGATTGGTCGAGTGCTCTTGAAAACTGCTTTGATTGTGATGATGTTGAAGATAGAATGAGGGTTAAGATTGCTAAGTCTAGAATGAAAGGACATGCATTGTTATGGTGGGATAACCTACATGCTAATAGGATGAAGAAGGGTTGGTCTAAGATCACATCATGGACAAGAATGATGGAGAAGATGAAGGACAAGTTCCATCCTAAAGACTACAAAGTATAGTTGTACAAGAGGATGCAAGGACTAACACAAAAAGACGTGGATGTCTCAAGGTATACTGAGGAATTTCACAAGTTGGATATAAGGGCAGCACATGATGAAGATGTAGAAGAGAAGGTAGCACATACCTTGGAGGATTATGGTACAACATTCAAGATGAAATGTTTATGACTACACCTAGAACCTTGGAGGAGTGTTTCAAGTTAGCCATGAAATGGAGAAGACCATGAAGATGAACAATCTGTAGAACAAAGAGAGCAACTTGTTGATCCTGAGGATGCAAGATTGGAAAGAATCTTGAAGGAAGTAAAGCTTGGTGACTCAAAGGTAAAATTTGAACTTCCTATGTATGATGGTAAGATGGAGGATGAAATTTTATTGGATTGGTTCAATGCTCTTGAAAATTGCTTTAATTGTGATGATGTTGAAGATAGAATAAAGGTTAAGATTTCTAAGTCTATAATGAAAGGACATGCATTTTTATGGTGGGATCCTACTGTTGGAATAATGGAAGGGTGTGTACTGAGAGGGGAGGGGTGAATCAATACCCTTAAAAGCTTTTACACTTTAAACCTTATTAATCATTGCTTGCATAACCGACCATTGTAGCTCTTATAATTTATCCATGTAATATCATAACATAAATGTAAGTGCATGTAAACAAATATAGAAACATTCATTTAACTCATTTACACATGACACAAGAATTGATAATGCAGAAAACCCCTGTTAGAAGGTAAAAATTACGGTGGGGATGAAACCCACAAAGCTTCACTATCTATAGAATGGAAGGTGTCGATTATGGCTACAAGTTGTGATCACTTCTGATGATCTTACCCTGTTAGGATTAACATGTTAGACTTGTTAAGTCTACTCTGTTAAGATATTTTAGCAACACAATGTATGTGTACACTCGGTTAAGATATTTACAATAAGACTATTAAGTCCACCTTCTTGAAGGATTTTTTCTGTTTGCTACAATTATTAGAGAGTAGACAAAAATATATATGACCTGATAGCTTGCAATCTTGAATTGCTGATTATAGGTCTATTAAGTTCATAAATTGTATATCACCTATTTTTATGGATAATACCTCTATTCTTCTCAGTAGCCTTAAATGTAGTTCTTCATAACTGAGTTCTCCTTTAACTGGCCTTCTGCATGAAACTCTCTATGTGATCCATAGATGTCCTTCTGCAGCTACAATCATCATGTTCTTGATTGATCATTACATCTATATATAAAGGTTTTGACCTTATTAGGTTTCACACTTTTCTTAATAAAATCTAATAATCAAAGGTTTAGAACTTGACCTTGATCTCCTAGTTTGCATGAATACAATCAGTTAACTAATTGCATCCACATATTAAGTTTTTGTTGATCCACAAAAAAAGGTTTTCTAGCTAAGAATAAAGCTATTTTAAAGATTAAAGTACTTTAGCTGATGTGTAGTTTGAGGTCCACTTTTCTCGGGAACAAAATTGTCTCTCGGTAGAATGGTGTTCGGTGATGTCTCTATAGACTGTTCTCAGTGATGTCTCTGTAAAATGTGCTTGGTGAAGTCTTTGTAGACTGCTCGGTGAAGTCTCTATGGACTGGTGCTCGGTGATCACTGTGCCCGGTGTTCAAAATATTTTGGTGATCATTGCACTTAACCATTTTGAAGACCACTGTGTTTGGTGAAAGTTTTCACTCGGTGATCATTTTACCGATGGTCCAAAACTATTTTCTTATTATACTAATAACAACTTCTGATCCTTTAAGGATTATCAATCTCCCCCTTTAGCATTAGTATCAAAAACTAATATGTGTAGTATATACACCAAGTGTTTTACCTTTTCAATGAATCCCCCTATGTGCATGCCTCGGTACATTGTTTCCCCCTTTGTGGATACAATGTATGTACACATGTTTTCCCCCTTTTTTGAAAATACTGAAAAAAGATGTAGTACTTACAACTTGTCAAATATGTGTGAATGGGATTGTTGTATGGCTGCCATTAGCGTGTCCCATTTCTCCTTAAGGTGCTTGAGGGATGTGCTCCAAAGTGATTCTGGCATGCATGTCATAGATACTCTCTGTGACTGACATCTCTAGGGTGAAAATTAGAGTCTTTTTCGAAGTCATGTGTGTCAACAACAATGTGAGATTCGGTAGTAACATAGCTTGTAGCTCGGTTACTTCAGCTCTAATTTTTGTTTCTGCCTTTTGTATCTCAAGTCTCAACTATTTAGATTCTACAATTTTCTCATAATGTAGTTGGAATGCATTTTCTTCGGTTGATAGACTTTGTGCACTAATTTTTTGATCTTCATCTATTTTAGCTATTTGTTCACTATGCTTAGTAGTGAAGTTCTCTAGTGTGCATAAATTTTGAACTAAGTTAACTGGTTCTAACGTAGTTACTAGTTTAGAAAGTTTCACCTTATTCTCTGCCACTTCTTGGATAATATTCTCAGTGAGTTTGTATTGGTAATTCTCTTCTTCTTGTTCCTCTATGACCTTCTCGGCATCTACATTCTGTGTTTTTATTTCCTTGGTTAGAACTACAAGTTGATCAATTATGGGTGCAGATTGATCAATCTGTGTGTCCGGTACTACTTGCAATAGGATTTCCTTGGTTGTTTCCAGGACTTGTGTTTTCTTGTGCTTCTTTCTGAGCTTTCCTGTATTGCTTTCCTTTTTCATAGTTCTCCCTACCTCAATAATGACTTGGGATACAATGTCCTTGGATCACAGTCGGGTATGTTTTTTTTCTCATCAAGTGTTACTTCTTTGATTCCTTTCTTGTGCTTCTTCTTCTTTTGAATGGTGCTGGAAGCAGGGAAATGAAGCATTATAGTAAGATCATTTTCTTCCTCTGTTTCTTTTGGTGATTTCTTGGGAGGTGTGGTTCCTTTGGTATGATTCTCAGTGTGAACCTATTATTTAGTTGTAGATATTGAAGACAATTATTCAATTGTGTATTATCATTGATGTATACACAAATGTAGCGATGTTACACAAATGTCTATACCTAAACCGATCACACTCAGTGTATTCCAAGCTCTCTCAGGCATTGAAAAAGACTCCAATATCAGCCAAGTGGTTTTCAGTTCTAACCAAGTTCACTCAGGCAATACAGTAAAGGTCAGGCATTGAAGGATTAGAGTGTTAACCAAGTTATGCATTTAGTGTCAGCCGACTAACATCAGTTTACACTTTATGTTTAATTGGTTATATGCAGCCGACAGACTTAAGTTTTATTATTTATTTAGAGGGTTTTTCAAGCCGACTTGACAAGGCTTATCATATATATACAAGGTCATGTTTGGATTGAATGTGTGTGAGAAGAAGTGGAAGAGTTCTTTGATATGAAAAGTGAAGGAGAAATAAGATGGAATCCTGATTAAGGATAGAACATCCAGACCAATCCGCAATAGAATATTTGAAACAGGTCAATCCATTGTTACTCTCTAACAATTGTAGCAGTGATCCAAATTTGTTTACAGAGTAGACTTAACAATATTTCATAAATCCTCTCACAAGGTGGCATTTCTACATTGAAGTGTTTGAAGACCTCTAACAAGGTCACTCCTTCCAAGGTGATTAAATCCTCTAACAAGGGCATACCTAACAGTGTGTTGGCTCCTAATAGGGCTCACTTAAGAAGAGTTAAAAATAGTAACCAATTGCAATTGGTGGTTTTCCCAAATTGGGTTTCCACATTAAATCTTGGTGTCATCTATGTACATGTTATTTTCTTTATGCAAGTTATGTTTCTTCACTTAATCACTAAAGGGTAATCATAGTTAAATATCTTAAGATTTCTTTGTTAACCGAGTAATAGAAGAATATCTTTGTTAACCGAGTAAAAATGATAATTTTTATTAAGACATCTAAGGGACTTGGATTTTTTTTTGTGGTAACTGATTCACCTCTCCCCTCTCAATTACTCAACCCATTTCCAACAATCGGTATCATATCTTTTGGTGCTTTCATGGAAGGTTTCAAGCCCTAAGCTAAAGATCATAGATGTCTTACAGAAGGGAGATCCCCAAGCTTAACAAAGACAAATTTTTTGCATGGAAAGAGTTGATGAGGATACATTTATCTACTATTGAAGATATTGGTTTGCAATTCTTGGACTACAAATATGTGGAACCACCGAGACCTATGTCTGTCGATTAGATGGTGGACATGAAGAATCATAACATAATGATGATTGATATAGCTTCTTCACTCAACTATTTGGAATTTGATGAAGTCAAGGACTTCCCTACTGCATATGATATGTGGAATAAACTGCATGATATAAAATATAAAAATATAAAGAGAACCAAAGTAGAAAGTCTCAGAGGTCAGTTTGATCAGATAAAAATAAAAGAAGGAGAAGACATTACAAAATATAGTGAAAGAATCAAGAAAAGTGTAAGTGCCATCAGAGCTGTCGGTGGAACAATTGAAGACAAAATAATGGTTAGTAAGGTATTGAGAACTTTAATTCCTATCTATGTAATTAGATTTTCAGCTATTCAAGAGATGAGGTATAGTAATGATATAAATCTAGATGCATTCATTGGAAGGCTTACATCTTTTGAGTTGGACAATTTTGACAATTATTCCCCTAATCCTAGCAATTTTGAGTCTGCATTCAAAGATAAATTAAACCTTGGTAAGATGGATAGAAACTCAAAAGGAAAACAGATTGATAGTGATAGTGATGATGAAGATCTAGAAATCATTGAAGCACTACTTACAAAGAGAGCTGCAAAAGGAAAAGGACAGTACAAAGGAAGAATACCATTGATTTTATTTTCATATGATGAGGTTGGTCACATTGTTGCTAAGTGTCCAGACAAAGAAGACAAAGTTGAGAGAAAGTTCATCAAGTACAAAGTCAAGAAAGATTTCAAAAGCTACAAGGAAAAAGGTATGAAATCTTGCTATATTGAAAAATATTTTGATAGTGATGAAGATGAAGATGAAATGGTTTACAATGCTATTAAGGATGAGTCTGACAATGAAGATAATGAAAATATTGTACTTTACTCTCATATTAGAAAAAATGACACTTGGATAATTGATAGTGGTTGTTCTCACCACATGACTGGTGATAAAACTAAATTTGAACATCTTGAGCACTCTGATGGTGGGAGTGTCAGTTTTGGCAATGATGAACCTTGCTATGTGAAAGGTAAAGGTTTTATTACTCTAATTGAAGGAATCAAATGTGATAATGTTTATTGGGTTGAAGAACTAAGGCATAATCTACTAAGTTTGGCACAACTGAATAACATTGGTTTCAAGGTATAATTCATAAATGGTAAGGCCAATCTCCTGGATGGTAAGGGAAACCTAGTTGGAACTTCCAGGCAAACAAAAGGTAATCTATTCTATCTTGATCTCACTGAAAGTTCATGTTTTATTGCACAAGTAGAAGAAAGTTGGTTATGGAATAAAAGATTGTGTCATGTGAATTTTGATAACCTAGTCAACATAAGAAAGAACTAAAGAGTAAGAGGTATTCCTATTTTGAAGAAACCTGAATCGGAAATATGCAAACAATGTCAAATTGGGAAGATGGGCAAAACTAGTTTTAAGAGAAAGAATTACAATACTAAAGAAGTCTTGGAGTTAGTGCATACTGATCTATGTGGACCAATTAGAACAACAAGTTACATAGGAGAGAAGTGTTTCATCCTATTTGTTGATGACCATTCCAAAATGTTGACTGTTATGTTTCTCAAAGAAAAATCAAAAGCTTTTCAGAAGTTTAAGTGGTACCTTTCTAGAGTTGAGAAGGAAAAAGGAAAGAAACTTAAATGCCTAAGATCTGATAGAGGAGGTGAATTCATTTCTAATGATTTTAATGAATTCTACAATGAAAGAGGAATCAAGAGACAAGTATCTACCCCAGGTACACCACAGAAAAATGGGATAGCAAAAAGAAGAAATAGATCTATTATAGATTGTGCAAGAACCTTGATTATTGACAAGAATGTTGCAACCAAATATTGGAAGGAATCTATCAGCACTACAATTCACACCTTGAACAGAGTTAAACTAAAGAAAGGTACTTAGCAGACACCTTTTGAATTATGGTATGGCTATAAACCCAATGTTCGTTATTTCAAAGTATATGGAAGTAAATGTTACATCTTGAAGGGAGAAAGAAATAGAAAATTTGGTGTAAAATGTGACGAAGGTATATTCCTAGGCTACTCTTGTAAAAGCAAAGCATATCAATGTTTGAATCTTGCTACTCATAAATTCATAGAAAGTGTACATGTAAAGATTGATGAGTTTGTAGAGAGAAGTGAAGAACAGAGCAGTAAAGATCCTAAGGACTATAGAAACTTTATGCATTATGAACCTGATACTATACCTAAGACACATGCAATGGTGATTGGACAACAACCATATCAACCACTGAATTCATCAGGACAAACCTTGTTGCAACCTGTGCAACCCGAGCTTCTAACTATTGAAAATGAGTCACAAAAAGAGGGAATCGAGTCTTAGACTGAAGAAATTGAGTCACAGACAGAGGGAACCGAGTAACAAATATAGGCACTTGAGTCTCAAACAATGGAACTCAATTCTCAGTTGGAAGAGCAGAACAGAATGTTTGAGCATGGTGAACCAAGTGGAGCAAGCTCAGAATCAAAGAGGAAGTAACCTGTACTTGCTAAATATGTCAGAAAGCATCATGCACCTGAGAAAATAATTGGAGATCAAATAGAAGGTATAATGACAAGGAACAAACTTAAATTTACATGTTTTCTTAGTGAAATTAAACCTATATCCATTAAAGAGGTGTTGAATGATGAAATTTAGATAGAAGTGATGAATGAAGACATTGAGCAGATAGAAAAGAACAAAACCTGGACTCTTGTACCTAGACCAAAAGACAAGAATGTGATTGGTACTAAGTGGTTTTTCATAAATAAGATGAATGAAAAAGGTGAAGTTTCTAGAAACAAAGCAAGATTAGTGTCTAAAGGATATGCTCAAGAAGAGGGTATTGATTATGGAGAAACTTCTTCTCTTGTTGCAAGACTTGAAGGAGTCAGAACTCTTCTGGTATATGCAGGACATAAAGGATTCAAGGTATACCAAATGGATGTAAAATATTCATTCTTGAATGGAATTCTGGAAGAGGAATTCTATATTGAGAAACCCAAAGGTTTTGTAAAGGATTATGGTTTTCAAATTGCAAAAATCCTTGTATGGACTGAAGAAAGCTCCTAGAGCTTGGTATGAAAGATTGCATGGTTACCCAGTAAGTATTGGATTTTAGAGAACTAATGACAAGAGTAGCTTGTACATCAAAGAAGGACCTTAGAGAAAGATATTATTAGCATATATATTCGTTGATGATATACTATTTACTGGATATGATGATTTATGCAAAGCATTGTGTGAAGCTATGGGTAAGGAATTTGAGATGTCTATGCTTGGAGAAATCAAATTATTTGTTGGTTTACAAGTTCATCAGATGAAGGATGGTATCCACATTACTCCATCAAAATACATCAAATATACACTAAAGAAATTTGTAATGGAAGATTCCAGACTAGTTATGACACCTATGTCTATTGGACATAAGTTGTCTAAGATGATGACTCAAAGGAGGTAAATCAGACTATCTACAGAACCATGATTGGTAAAATTCAATATGTTGTTCACACCAGACCTGATATTGCATTAGTATTTGGTATTGTTGCACTGAAGATTATGGATTATGGTATAAGAAAGGAGGAAACTTTGATTTGATACTTTTACTAATGTTGGTTGGGTAGGTAGTGTTGATGACAGAAAGAGCACCACTGGTGGAGTGTTATTTCTTGGAAAGAGGTTAGTCTATTGGACCACCAAGAAAAAAAAATTGCATTTCTCAGTCTACAACAGAGGTAGAGTATGTTGCTGCAGCAGTACATTGTTCAAATATCATATGGTTCAAACAACTATTGTCGGGTATGAAGGAGGAAATCAAAGAACCAGTCATTATATAGTGTGACAACACCAGTGTTATTAAAATTTAAAAGAACCCTTTGATCCATACTAAGAATAAGCATATTGCAATAAAGTATCATTTCTTGAGAGAATTGGTTCAGGACAAGGAAGTAAGGTTGGAATATGTGAATACTATAGAACAAATTACAGAAAAATTCACAAAACCTTTACTTAAGGATGCATTCTTGTATCTTGGAGGAAAGATAGGGATGATTCCCCTAACTGAGGCTCACTAATGGATAGATTAGTGATGCATCAACCGAGCTACATAAAAGATTTAACAAGTTGATGCAGATTATCAGAGCTTATTGCATATGAATCAGTACATCAGGTACACTACAATTTTATTGGATAGAATATTTGGCATTTAGATGTCAAAGAGGGAGGGATTATTGGTGTCATGCCAAATAAATTATTAAAGGAAATGATTATTGATGATAGAGGAAGAAATTTTATCAGAAACAAAGATTGATGTAAGAGAGAGAAATTTGTATTTTAGTGATTGTGAAGATAAAGGGAGTTTTTTGGATGAGAATCAGAATGAAGCTAAGGACATTATTAAAATTTTATTCTTGTTTCTATTACTTTAAAATTATTTTTATTATGAAATGTTGTGTTACCATCAATACCAAAGAGGGAGATTGTTGAAGACAATTATTTAATTGTGTATTGTCATTTATGTATACACAAATTTAGCGATGTTCAAAAATGTCTATACCTAAACTAAGAATAGTCAGTGTATGCCAAGCTCTCTCGGGCATTGAAGAAGACTCCAATATTAGCCAAGTGAGTTTTAGTTCTAACCGAGTGTTATCCAAAATCTAATCATACAAAAAAATAGGCACCAAAAGAGAATTTGCATGTTCATGTTACCCAGTTAACACTATCTTACAGTTTTTGATGATTTGCATTCACTTACTACATTTATTATCAGATTTTCATTTTATGTACTCTAAGTATT
>MU227206.1:325829-361943 GCA_018584345.1 Thuja plicata
TTTCTTTTATGCATTTTTACCTTCCTGCAGCATAAGCAGAATGACTCCTTAAGGAACCTAGTGCACATATCGTGCCGACCATTTCAAGTATACGTCCCTAGGTTGACAAGTTAAATGCACCTCATAATGGGAGAAGTAGTCCTTAGATTGAATAAACCATTCCTACGAAAGGCCTTGAGCATGATTGTTCCACACCTATTGTGAGGCGGTTCAATTTGCACGTAGCATTCATAAACAATCCACCTAGATTCTCAATACTTCCACATGTCATGTACATGGGACATGTGATAGATGATGGCTTTGCCATGGCCATTTAAAAATTATTGTGTTTGTAGAAAATTACAAATTGAAAGTTGTGAATCGATTTATATGGCTTAAGTATGAAAAATTAACAATCATTATCATTATTTACAAGTATACAATTATGAATATAATCCATCATGAGTGTTGTCATCTAATTCTAGATCCTTTGTGATGGTTTGAGCTCCTTCAACAAAGTAGTGTAGGAAATCTCAGTACTTGAAGGCAAGCTAGATATCACCTTGATGCTCTCTCTTCTACTACCAATTAAAAAGAAGGAAACAAAGGTGTGTTTGTTATGTATTGTTAGCGTAGTTACTTATTTTGTAAATTATTAAATGAAAGAGTCATCAACTCTCTTTGTCACCTTACTTCTATGCAAATTGAGTGTGATTTCATGATGTGTGTAGTTATATTTGTAACATAAAATGTTCATGTTTTGTAATTATGCTTAGTATGGTAATTGCTCTTGAACAAATTGAGTTTCCTCAGTAGAAACAGGTAATGAATCAATTTTACTACTTGTTTCTCGATTCTTTGCAACAACGTCATCTAATGCTTCAAGAAAGGATGCAACAGTGAAATTATCTGCACATCAATTTCATCAATAAATATAGGACATATCATTTTGAATAAAACAGACATTGGCATCAATATTTTTGTTATTTTCATGATATTCTAGTGATAATGATTGGGTGGTCCTTTCGGATTGTTGTTCCATTTGAAGATTTGTTATAAGATGGTCGTGGAAATCTCCTTGCTGACAAATGGAATGATATTTCATATATGTGCAATGTTTTCTTTAAACAAATGACAGATAACATGTACAATATCAATCTCCTATTATAAAACCAAACTAGCCAACAATAACAACCAAGTACAAAACTATATTAGAAAGCTACCCAATCCTACCCTAATCACTCAAGTTAACTTATAGATGTACTAAATGGTATTATAACTTTCAGGGAAGTCAACTTATAGATCTAATATGGTATTATAACATCAAACCATTCCATGAAAGTCTAAACAGATGGCAGATAACATGCACACAAGCATAAATCCCTCAAACAAATCTTGCTAATTAAGTTGAATTACATGGTGCAAGTATGGGTGACTATAAATCAAAGCTACCCAAGTAGATACAAATGAAAAACTTTAAATAATAAAAGATTAGTTAGCACCTTTCTAGTTCCAATAACTATCACAGGTTGTTTAGTCTAGTGGGGGCCCTAAGGGAATGAGATTTGACACTTCCCTCCTTTGTACGACAGTCTAAATATCAATGTTTGCATGCCCACCTTTCCCATCTATTGTTTGCTTTCCTCATTTATTTTTGTTGTTTTCATGATATTCTAGTGATAATGATTGGGTGGTCCTTTCTGATTGTTGTTCCATTTGAAGATTTGTTATAAGCTAGCCATTGAAATCTCCTTGCTGACAAATGGAATGAGATTTCAGATATGTGCAATTTGATTATGGTATGTGTTGCTGGAGCTACATTTGAAGTAACAATAGATGGGAAAGGTGGGCATGCATCATTTCCACACATGAATGCAGACTCAATTGTTGTTGCATCATTTATAATTTTGAGTTTGCAGGAGATTATTTCTCGAGAAACAGATCCCCTTCACACCCAGGTAATACTAATTCAAGTATAACTGAGCATAACATTGACATTTTATGAATAACTTAAATGCCCCTTAAATTTTTACTGTAAATGAGTAGTTTGTCATGGTGAATTTTGTTTTGGTGGAATTTATTATCTAGTATAACTGTAAGTTTGTTTTAGTAGTATTTTTTGTTGAAGCATAGTTCTGGCTTGTACTTGTACATAGCAATTTTGAACTGTTACTTATGGTAGTATTCATCTAATGATTTAAATATCCTCAAGTAAATAAATATCTAGAACTTAGGAAAATGCATTTATTCTTTGGTGTGATTATGATATTTTCAATCTCTGTTGGAATCTAAACCTGCCTTCATTAGCAGCGCATTATTAGTTGGTATTAAAGCCATGTTTCAATATTTAATTGTCTAAATTATAGTCATTAGGATGCTTTGAATCTCAGTTTGAACATGAGTCTTTCTCTGCACCACTTTGAGTTGTTGAGACCAGAATAGCAGTTATCTTTACTCCCAGAATAGCAGTTGTTGATTCATTACCTGTTTCTACTGAGGAAACAAGGCAAGCAGAAAAATTCCAAATACTATATATCTCCAAAAACCAAGAACACCAAAAAATAAGTCATCAAATGTATGCATAAAAATTAAACCTACACACCCCCTTATTTTCCCTCTATTTGCAATCATGCCCGCCATTGGTTTGCACACCTGTACAATGCCAATTACTCCCAGTAAGCCTCCTTACACTTTCTAGTAGTATGCAGAGTCTGCCAATGATGGGAGATGGATTCCATTATTGAACCCCCTACAATGTCTAGTCAAATTCAAATTAGCTTTGATCATCTAAATTCTAGACATGGTTGCAATTCAAATTAGCTTTGATCATCTAAATTATATACATGGTTTCAATTATGCTTTATAAAGGTGCCTTGCAATTAGTTTTTCAAGGATGAAGGGTTGTGACTCTCTTGAAAGGTTGTAATAATAAAAGTGTTGTGACTCCTGCCACAAAGATATAAAAAGGAGGGAGAGACATTTGTTGAAGGCATGGAAGAAGGCATCATCATTAGGAAGGTAACTATAGTAAGTTTTGTTCCAAGATATAAGATAGTTGTGATCTACATAAAGGGAGCATAGGAATTAATGAAGGATTAATGGAAGAAGGATCAATATGGAGTGGGATTGGAAACTTATCTCTTATTTTAATCTATAAGGATCAATATTTAATAAGAAGAGAAAAAGACTTTCAACCAATTCAAATAAGCAATATATAAAAAAAAATACACAACCATATATATTAATGCAAAGTAACACGTGGAGATAAATATCTAGACTAATCACCGACCAAGATGTCATTGGTGATTACTCTGGATATTTATATTCAGGTGTTTTTTTTTAACATTCCATATTGGTCAAAATTTTGACGCACTTTGGTCAAAACCCTCACCAAGAATGGTCTACATATCGACCATTTTGTGTCAAAATTTAGCGTCGTGGGTTTGGCATCCTGGTCGAATGGGCCAAACATTTTGACCAACATTGGTCGAGAATTCGACGCATAAACTTGGCAATTGCAAAAGTCAATTTCAACCAAGATTTCCATAAAACATTCAACCTTAACAATGATGTGTTGGAATTTTGACTAGAAAAATAGCAACAAGACCATTTGTCGATCATTCCACCAATCTTGGTGGAAAATTTGACCAATTGTTTTTTGAAAATAGGTGCCAATTCTACTAGTGATTATTCATAGCATCAATCATTCTTACCATCTGTGTCTCTTGACCGATCTACAATACTTTTACTTATTCAGTCATATGCTGATTGATTTCATTTAGTTTTGTAATGCTTCCTTCAGATGTGTCAGATGTATTACCAAATCCATATCCAGATGAATCAAATAGGTTAGGTATCTCTTCTTCATGATAGTCAGTTTCATTGTAGTGAGATTCCATGAATTTTCTTTCATCCAATAGCTCTTTCATTTTGTTTCTTTCTTCTTTGTATTGCTCAAAGAAAATTTGTATTTGCAACTTTTGATTCTCAATATTTTTATCAAGCTTATACCTTTTCATTGTATGATCTTTTCTCTCAAGTGTTTAAAATTTTGCAAATAAGAGATCTAGCTCTGATACCAATTGTTGGAATATTGGAAGATTGTGTACTGAGAGGGGAGGGGTGAATCAGTACCCTTAAAAACTTTTACACTTTAAACCTTAGTAATCATTGCTTGCATAACCAACCATTGTAGCTTTTCTAATTCATGCATGTAATATCATAACATAAATGTAAGTGCATGTAAAAAACATAGAAACATTCATGAAACTCATTTACACATGACACAGGAATTGATAACGTAGAAAACCCTTGTTAGAAGGTAAAAAATGCGGTGGGGATGAAACCCACAAAGCTTCACTATCTGCAGAATGGAAGGTGTCGGTTAACCTACAAGTTGTGATCACTTCTGATGATCTTACCCTATTAGGAGTAACATGTTAGACTTGTTAAGTCTACTCGGTTAAGAGATTTAAACAACACAATGTATGTGTGCACTCGATTAAGAGATTTACAATAAGGTTGTTAAGTTTACCTTCTTGAAGGACTTTTTCAGTTTGCTACAATTATTAGAGAGTAGACAAAAATATAGATGACCTGATAGCTTGCAATCTTGAATTGCTGATTACATATCTATTAATTTCACAAAATTTTATATTACCTATTGTGATGGATAATATCTTTGTTCTTCTCGGTAGCCTTGAATGTAGTTCTTCATAATTGAATTCTCCTTTAACTTTCCTTCTACATGAAACTCTATGTATGATCTATAGATGTCCTTCTATGGATACAATCATTATGTTCTTGATTGATCATTACATCTATATATAAATGTTTTGACCTAATTACATTTCACGCTTTTCTTGACAAACTCTAATGATCAAAGGTTTACAACTTGACCTTGATCTCCTAGTTTTCATTAATACAATCAGTTAACTAATTGCATCCACATATTGTGTTGTTCTTGATCCATAAAAAATGGTTGTCCAGCTAGGCATAAAGTTGTTTTAAAGATTAAAGTGCTTTAGCTGATGTGTAGTTTGAGATCTGCTTTTCTCAGGAATAAAACTGTCTCTTGATAGACTGGTGTTTGATGATGTCTCTATAGACTATGCTTGGTGATGTCTCTGTAAACTATGCTCGGTGAAGTCTCTATAGACTGTGCTCGGTGAAGTCTTTGTAGACTGATGCTCGGTGATCACTGCGCCCGGTGTTGAAAATATTTTGGTGATCACTATACTTAACCATTTTGGTGACCACTGTGTTTGACCATTTCAGTGACTACTCTGTTTGGTGAAATTCGTCACTCGGTGATCATGTGACCAACAGTCCAAAACTATTTTCTTATTATACTAATGATAACTTCTAATCCTTTAAGGATTATCACCTACAGGCTGATAGGATGAACAAGGGTTGGTCTAAGATCACATCATGGACAAGAATGATGGAGGAGATGAAGGAAAAGTTCCTTCCTAAAGACTATAAAGTTTAGTTGTACAAGAGGATGCAAGGACTGAGACAAAAAGACATGGATGTCTCAAGGTATACTGGGGAAATTTCACAAGTTGGATATAAGGGCAGCACATGAAGAAGATGTAGAAGAGAAGGTAGCACAACACCTTGGAGGATTAAGGTACAATATTGAAAATGAAATGTCTATGGCTATACCTAGAACCTTGGAGGAGTGTTTCAAGTTAGCCATGTAGACTGAAGACAAGTTGAAAAGGAGATAAGATAGAGAAGGAAGTGGAAGAGGTCAAGCAACCAGAGGAAGAGGTGGCAGGTCCAATAAAGGAAAAGTACAAAATAAAAATGACAAGGGAAAAGAGATAGTTGTTGATATAAAACAAAGAGGAGGCAATAGATATGGTAGGGGCAGTGGTGTATTCAATGGTACATGCTTTACATGTGGAGTAGTAGGGCATAAATCCTACAAGTGTCCTAAGAAAGGAATAGAATTCAATAAGGTGGAGAGAAGAGTCACCTTGACACAAGATGAAGCAGAAGAAAAGAAGGAAGAAATAGTATCACTTATAGAAGATCCAATTATGCAAGGAGACTTCTTAATGGTAAGAAGAAGACAACACATGCCAAAGGAAACTAAGGTATCAATTTTTAGAACTAATTGTGAAAGCTATGGTAAGATTTTTAGAATGATCATTGATTCTGGTTCATTTAACAATTTGGTATCTTATGAGATGGTTAACATACTAAATTTGAAAAGATTTCCCATTTCTAAACCATACAAGGCATCATGAGTGAGTGATGAACAAAATATTGTTTTTAGGGAATAAGCAGTTGTTGATTTTTTAATTGGATCATATAGTGATAGGGTTTTGTGTGATATAATCCCTATGACCTAATGTCATATTATTCTTGGAAGGCCATGGAAAGCCTGTAACGCCACACCAGGGAACCCGAGAGAACTAACCTAAACATGACACTAAGTTAATAGGATACTTTTTTTTTCTTAAATGTTTACAAACAATAAAGATAACAACACGGAAGAAACACAATGAGATACATAACATACACATAAGTACAACTCAACAAAGATAAAAATTCTCGAGGGTTCCTTGATGTAGAATTACTTAAATAAATTAATCTACGAAGAACAACTATAAAGAACTAACATGAAAGATATATCAATTGAATCCAATACATACCTCTCATATAATAAGACCACGTATATATCTGATACCCAAGGTATACAACCAAATCAACATCCACTGCACAAGTCACAGCGTATGAAATAGTACATAACAACACAATACATCCTTGAAAGGATGTCAACCAATATACACATATGATTACAAATATACAACTCATGAAACTAAACAAGTCTCCAGAAGACTAAGAAGATAGAACTGCAACAAGGATCATCCAAGCATGAAGAAGAACCATTGGATCTCAATGGTAATAAGAATCACTACCACCCAACCTCATGGAACCAAACCACTCCCACCGTGATAAGGAGATAACATTAGGCCCACACACGGGAACACAATCTAGAAAGACTAAAGAAAAAGTATAAGGATAGGGAAGATCAAGACACACTAGAGATCCAAGATCAAAACAAAGGTACACCATCCAAAGTTAAAGAACATACATAAATTAACCAAAATAACAACATGAACCAACCACTGAAACCAAAAGCCAAATGCCAGAACCACAACCATAAAAGGTAAAGAAAGACCTATGGAGGAGACTTAGGCTATATTCTATGGGAGTGTTATCACATGGTCAATCACTTGAGTTACCCTGGACTGACCATTCTGGACCCTGGACCCCTCAACATGACTCATGAGGAACTAGAATACCCTCTCATGAAGATGAGGAACCTAATCATACCTACTCTCTAGGTATCATCTCATTCTCATCCTTAGTCTGTACTAGCACTCAAGGCATAAGTGAGAGATCGTGATCCATCTTGTATTTAATCTAAGCCCCAAGTTTTATTATTAAATTATCACTTATTAATAACTTACGATAGGTCACCCTGGAATTGGCCTCTTTGGGCCCCAGACCCCTATTGTAAGCCACTCCCCTAAGATGCACCTAACTAACCACCCCTAAGCTCAAGGTCATAAATAATCTCATAAGACTCATAAACTGGTTCCTACCCATATAGGAATGACTGGTTCTCCATTAACCATAACAACATGAGGAACTCTCAAAAGATCACATATCAAGAGTTCAGAAATACTAGGTTCAGTAAAAAGATCGAACAACTAATCTTAAACATCCCAAAATAATCATAGAAAGAAACTGGAAATAAAATCCTAACAAACCCAGGTACAACATCCTAAGGGTCAACTAGTCCCAACAGATACCCAAAATGATAAAGTTTCATACAAGAACAGGATGCACTAATGATATCAATAACACCCAAAATACATCATGGTATGATAAACACAATCCCAAAAAGAACTAATCAAAATATAGAGATAAAAAAATTTATAACACTCATGCAAATTCATTTATCTAGTAAAATTACTAATAACACTATAATTAAATTCCAAGAAAATGCAATTTAAACTCTTATAGGTTAATTTATACACCCTAACACACATAAATTAATCTAATAAATAATTACTAAATTTCAACTATAATTACAACAGTAAGAAAATATAAATGTAATTTTTCTGATAGGTATCAATATTAAACTAATATTAATACGATTATTGCTAATTTATAAAATTATATCTATTAAGAAACAAATACTATTTTAAAAAAAACATAAACTAGTAATAATAACAATAATAAAGCTTTATATATTTAACAATATAAATAAAGCACTTTTCCCTTAATTCATTAAATAAATAAAAACAAATTAAAAACTTAACACCTTAATAAACTTTATAGTTATTATTTAAAATAAAATTTTAATTAATTAAACTATATATATATATATCTTAAAACTTTAAATTAAATAATAATTAGATTTTAAATAAAATTAAATTTTTTAAAAAAAAAATCATAACTAAGGGGGGGTGGCTCCCACAGGATCACAGCTCCATGGGCTCCCCCGCGGACCCCCCTTTTCTCCTCCCTTATAGGATCTCCCTTGGGAGAACCAGAGGCCGCACGGCCTACGGGCCCTGCGGTCCCCTTGGGGACTACACGGGCTCCGCAGTCGTACGGGCCCTGCAGCCTTCCCACGACGTGGGGTTTGGGGAGTGGGGGAGGTGGTGGCCCCCGCTCCAAAACCCAATGTTCGTTTAAAAAAAAAATTAAATCTTTCTTTTTTAAAAACAACTTTCATTTTTATTTTATTACTTTCAACTTACCTTTTTAATAAACATTTATTTATTTATTATTCTTTTTTAAAATACCTTTAATAATTTATTTTTTTATTTTTGGTGAAAATAAAAAAACTACAATGTATATTTGTTTACAGGAACCTCTTTTTTTTTAAAAAAAAATTCTCTTCTCTCAATACTAATATTAATTTCCTTTTTCATAGTAAATTGATTTAAAGCATATTTTCCAATAATAGAGATTTTTCTTCAACAAAAAGCTCTGAAAAAAAGAAAGAGGGATTTCTTTACAACATGCAAATTGATGCAAACAAGAAAGAAATCTAATTTAATACTAATTTATTTTCAAGAAGGTTTTCTTTCTCAAGCATGCAAATCAACCCTAATTGTTTTGTTTCCTTGCAGATTTGGACCCGGTTTTGACAAGAACCTGATGAGGGCAAAATTCCTTCTCTCCAAGGTAAGATATTCACAGATTTGAGGGTCTCAACCAGATTCTTGACAACAATCCAAATTTTCACAATAGAAGTCATTTTTACAAATTTGAAACCCTAAGGCAAATATTTGAAATGTGAAACATTCCAAATGAAAACCCTAATGCCAATCTTGCATCCAAAACAATAAAATGAAACCCTTATGCCCAAAAACACAGATCTAGCATGCAAACATGAAAGAAACCACAAAATTGATCCAAGAACACATTTCTTCAGTTTTAATCAATAAACCACACAATAATCAAACAAGGAAGCTTCAAACAAAGGATCCTAGCTTTTCAGATGCATAGAAGACAGGGATCTGATAGCTAGAATTGACAAGACCAAGATCCTACCTTAATAATTGATGAGAGGAACAAATTCACAAATCCAAGCAATGAAAAATCCAAAAATGCTCCTAAGCTCTCCTCAAATCTCCAATCACCTGATTTATCCTTCTCCCTCATTGAACAACCTCCAAAATGGCTTTCAATCCAAGGATATAGAAAACCAAGCAATTAGGTTTTCAAAAAGTGAAACCCTAAATGGAATATAAATTATCTAATAAATTATTAAAAGAAATTTGTTATTTTCAATTTTCACTTAAAGCATGCACAACTCAACTTTATAATATAAGAACAAAGTCATAATTGAAAATGCATGAGAATATTTCTATTTAAATAATTCAATTAATCATGCAACTTAAAGTAATACTCAATAATTCAACTTTGCACAATTAATTACAATATTTAAATTTAATATTTATTAAATCTCAATTATTTAAATCAAGACTTAATAATTAAATAAATTAATTAAATATAGGCACTTAATTAATATTTAACTATTAAATAGCCTTATATTCAATATATCAATGTTTTAACCTTATTAAAGTTGCAATTATTAACATTAATATTTACCATAAGTATTCATTAAATAAATCAGGCCAAAAGCATCGTTAAATCAACTGAAAACCATCTAGACAGAAAAACCAACTGAAACATAACCACAAACACACCCAAACAGGCTCACAAATCCATGTCACTTGACGGATTCAAATAGGATATTCAATCATATTCTTGTCCATTTATAGGACAAAATAATAGTTTAGGGTATGGATTTAGGTCTGAATACTATCTCCCCTCTCATACCATTGAGATATTGCGATAGGGCACGCTCACTCCTGCCAATTCAGGGAAGACGTAGCCCGGTACCTGCAAACCTGTCATCATAAAGACTAACATGTGCATACATATAATATAATAAACAATGGTTGAGACTAGTTTATCATGTGGATCTTGCCAAAGCAAGTAACTACATCTTTTTCTCATACCATACCAAACACATCAAACAGAAAAGTAAAACATACAAATGATCCATGTGCATACATATATAGGGTCAGTATTGTTAGAAAACCATAATCAAAATGACATCATAACATATACATAAGCATTATGAAATAACCATAAATCACATGTAAATAGAAGATATTATGAAATGGATCCATAATATTATGAAATGCAATACATAAATATCCTCAAAACCAACTGAAATAACCAACACATACATGAAAAGGCCTAAAAGCATTCTGCAACTGCAACAGAAAAGAAAACTAAAGGGTGGGTATTACAAAGCCTCTAGGGATACAAATCATTATGGTTTATCAAATATATATGTTGTGCATAAGGATGGTAAGAAATTCACACTTACTCCTTTACCAAGTGATGATATTGAGGAAGAAAGAATTGTACATGTTTTGGTGCCAAGAAGTATGTTACTTTGCAGGGATAGATGAAGAATGGTTTTGTGGATTCAGATATGAAGCATAAGACTTCATTGGTAATGATGAAAAGTGCAGTTGATTCTAAGAAATGCAAGAGTTCTAATTTACAGCAGATAGTGAGTGAAAGAGGAGTGTTCATAGGAACATTTTGGTGTCCTTCTATGTCACCAAGGAAGGGTGATGTTGGTATGTCTATGAAGGACAATGGCATGGGTCTATTTGATCCTAAGGAGCAGATGAAAGGACAATTTGAGAGGACACAAGTTGACTATCCTAAAACAATGAGAAAGAAGGTCATCATTGGTGGTGACAAAGATACATTTTTTTTAAATGTATTTCTAATACTTTGAATGTAGGTTCGAGAGATGAGAAAGGTGATTAGATGCAGTTGAGAAGTTTTAGGTATCCATCTAGGAGAATAGGTGGCAAGAAGACTACATCTCTTCACTCATGGGACAAGAGTTGCTTTGAAGGTGGGGTGTATGATGCAGGGGCACCTCTGCAAACTCCAAGGGTCATCATGAGACTTACTAAAGACAAAGGATCAAAGACATCCTTACATGTCAATTGGGATATATTGAAGCCAATAATGGCAATATGTAATAATCAATTTGATTTAAATGTAACAAGTCCTAGAAGTCTCGATAAAGGAGTTAGGACCAAAACTGATGTAAAGGGTGGCCAATAGTGCCAAGAGGGGATCTAAGTTATTTAGTGGGGTCAATTAGGTCCTAGAAGAAATAAGGAATTGATTTTGGATAAATTTTAATATGTTTTTAATAATAAAATGTTATAGTTTGTAAGTTGGAAATTCAAATATTTGAATTCAAATGGTTAGATGCATTTAGGTGGGAAAATGAGTTTAGGGGCTTAAAATACTTTGTAACCACTTGGGTTCAGTTGTGGAAGTTTCCAACCATATTATAAACACCCTTGAATGCTTGGGAGATGGCATGGTATAGACTGGTGAAGGATTGTACAGACTATTACTCATAAATGAATAAAATTCATAATTTCATAAGTTCCTTTGACTATTTTGATCTCTAAATATCTCCATTGGATTTTTTGATGCTTGGAGGATGTGTGTATGGTGGTATAAGACATTTCCAAATTATTTGAAGTCTTTTTCATTCCATTTAAATCAATTTACATTGATTGTCCTCATTAAGTGACTATTTTCCATAGTACTTTTGGTAATTTATTTAATGTGAAGGCACCATTCCATGAATTTTATTGTTGTTTCTCATGGAATGATGCACATTTAACATGTACAATACTATTCTAACATGATATGTTGCAGAAGAGTTGAATTGGATAGGTGATCACCAAAATTGTATGTTGAAACTTGAAGGAATTGCTTTGAACAGAGCAACAACGAGCAATTGGCCTTAAGAAGGACCACATATGATGTTTTGGGTTGTCTTATAATGATGTATGAATGGTGAATCCACCATTGGTTAAGCTTGGAAGTTCTTGGAAACCATACATTGAGAAAGCCTAATTTGTAGGAGCAATTTGCTGAGGGCACACTACAACATTTGGGGTCAAATTTCGATGCCAATTTGCGATGGCACTACCATTTGTGTGTGATTTTTGTGTTTATTTCTAAGTGCCCCCGATGTTTTCATAATAGCAAAGGTACTATCAAAATTGTGACATCCGTGTGATTATAAACAAAAAAGAAAAAGAAAAAGAAAAGCTCATTTCTAATTTAGCGTGATCATATTTTGTCGTGCGTGAATATGGCCTAACTGTGGAAGATTGGAATCTTGGTATATAGTAGCCACAACTTGATCAGGTAGGCATTCGAGCTTTATACTCTCATTAACTCAACTTCATTTTGATGCCATCTGTTGATTTAATGGCACAATATGAATGTTAATACTAGCATTGTTGGCATTGTTAATACTGGAAATGCCTTGATAGATCGCGGGCTGCAAGCTAGGGCATCATGCATTATTTATGAGCTCACTATTTAATACTAGCATTGTTTACATCTTTGCATTTTGAATGCTTGATGACCTGCCAGCTTTGACAGCTAGGGCATCATTGCTATTACCTTCAAGGCATTGTGTAAAGTGTTTGATCTCTCTTTATTTGTTTTGTTGTTTATATTCACTATGTGGTATCCCCTGTTTATGATCATTTTATGAGGAAATGTCTTGATGGCTCATGGACTATAAGTTAGGGCATCATGCATTGTTTATGAGCTCATTTTTTAATACTAGCATTGTTTACATCTTTGCATTTTGAATGCTTGATGACCCGTGAGCTTTGAGAGCTAGGGCATCATTGCTATTACCTTCAAGGCATTGCGTGAAGTGTTTGATCTCCCTTTATTTGTTTTTCTATTGATATTCACTATGTGGTACTCCCCATTGATGATTATTTCATGAGGAAATGCCTTGATGGCTCGCGGGCTACAAGCTAGGGCATCATGCATTCTTTATTAGCTCACTGTTTAATACCGGCATTGTTTACATCTTTGCATATGAAATGCTTGATGACCCGCAAGCTTTGAGAGCTAGGGCATTGTTTCTATTACCTTCAAGGCATTGTGTGAAGTGTTTGATCTCTCTTTATTTGTTTTGTTAATGTTGATATTCACTATGTGGTACTCCCCGTTTATGATCATTTCATGAGGGAATGTATTGATGGCTCGTGGGCTGCAAGCTAGGATATCATGCATTGTTTATGAGCTCACTGTTTAATACTGGAATTCATTTACATATTTTCATTTAGAATGCTTGATGACCCGCAAGCTTTGAGAGCTAGGGCATCATTGCTATTACCTTCAATGCATTCTGTGAAGTGTTTGATATCTCTTTATTTGTCTTTTTGTTGATATTCACTATGTGGTACTCCCTGTTTATGATAATTTCATGAGGAAAAACATGGTATCTTATTTCCTTTCTGCTGCATTCTTCTGAGTGCACATGTCCTATAGCATGGTTTTTATTTCAGAAGTATATGGCTTGACTATGCACATGCATAATTGTAGATGAGGATCAATATTAGGATGTCATTCATTTCTTAGATCTTCTTGATCTAACCCCCATCTCTCTTTTCTTTGCAAGTTCTGGATCACGCAAGAGCACACTGGATTCATACCCGGGTCAAGAATTCATCACTTCAGGCAATGTCTGGTACCCTTATTATTTATGCTCATCCTCTTATGTATGCATGTACTCTTGCATATTCTTCTGAAATTTGGCTATGCTCACAGTAGCCCAGATGATTTTATCTTACAGTTCCTTTCCTTGTATAGTATATATAAGTTATTTGGCATATATATAGTATATACATGTAATCTTTAGATGCAGAAATTTATTTTCCTTTACATGTATATTTTCATGAAATGAACACAAATTAAACAAGATCATGTAATAATGCAAACTAGGGTACTGTAGTCACTCATCTAGTAATTAGGTTACCAATGTACAATGAGGTAACTATTTGTATATATATCAAACCATGAAGATGATGCTTAGGAGACAGTGGAACTACAGGAATATGTGAAAGATCTAAATGCTTTGAAAAATAAAAACTCCTAAGGCTTTCAAACACCTAGGAGCCTGTAATAAATTAAAATGGAAGAAGTTAGGTTCATGTATGATCTTAAGGAATTTTTTATCTAATGCCTACGAAGTTGACTTTCTAGAGGGCATTAATATTTCACTTGTATTCAATGTTAGTGATTTGTATAAATATTATGAAGGACAGATTAGTATCTCACTTGTATTCAATGTTAGTGATTTGTACAAATATTCAAATTTGGAATCATTGTTAAAATTCTTCCTCATGTAGTTTATATTTCTTCATGTTTAATAGGTTGTAACTCAAATTTCTAAATGTTATTGAACTCAAATAATTTTTAAAAATCTATTTGTGAGTTACTATGCTTCTTGGTGCATGTTTGGACATATCCATAGACATGACAACTCTTGGGTGCGTCTGTATGCATATATGTATGTGTATTTATGTTTATATATGTATATGTATATTTAAATACATGTGTGTGTATGTATACATATACCTATATATTTACATGTATATATATACATGTACATACATATATATGGATGTGTGTATGTATATGTGTGTATATATATATGTGTGTGTGTAAGTGTGTGTGTGTGTGTGTGTGTGTGTGTGTGTGTGAATATTTGTTTATGTATATGTGTGTCTATATATACACACCCACACATACATATATGCATACAAACATACATACATACATACATACATAAATACGTACACACACATACATACATAAATACATACATACACACATACATATATACATACATACATACATACATGCATACATACATACTTACATAAATACATAAATACATACATACATGAATCTTTCATTTGGTTTGCACATATGGAATTTCATCATATATAATCATCATTATTAGTCATTATATGTCTACACCCCCCTTTCAAATCACATGGATCAACAAAGAAATAGACTCAAACTCTTCAAAGAAACACGATTGCAACCACCTCACTGCCCAAAACTGTTCCATAACAGTCATAAAACTGACTGTCAAAACCAAATAGGCTTAATGGTGTTGTCAACTTGACAACATGGTGTCTCATACCCCCATTTAGGATATTTAGAAGGTTTTAAAATAATCTTTACAATCCATACTAACCCATATCTCCTAGATGACCATTCTAGGCCATAATTGCACGAATGCAATTTTACATCTTCTTTTTGGCATCTTTTCACTTTGAGTGCAATTACATGATTTAATGTCATTAATGGCCATATTCCAACTATAGATACCCTGATAGTTCCTTGACCTTTACATAAGTCCTTGGATCACTCAAGCGACCCCAAGGTTACATAACTATCCCTTATGCCATTCAATGGCTTACATAACATTATTTTCAACTAAAATGAGAACCCCTCATGTTTAGAATGAAACACCCAAATTTCTAAAAGAACTTAGGTCTAAAGTCAATTAAAGATACATATCCATATATGAAAGGCCAATATACTTAATTGACAACATATACTATAACAAAACATGTACAACACACCCCCATTAAACCATTTATCACAAACAACAAGCCCTGTCAATACTCAATGTATATATACTATCATACATGCATGAAACCCACCTCCTTGGGAGATACACAACCAAAGAAATAGCATGCCAAGAGCTCCAATACTAAGAGCATTACTACCATGACTCCACTAATCCAGCATGGACCCATCTTTCTGAAAAAGGAAAGCTACAAAATCACAACAGTGTAGCGATACTAATAGGTAGAGAAAAGGTTCATCAAATGCTAAAAGGATTGTCTGCAACACAAAGTGCTTGTGAAGGGGAATCCTTATCCTCTACTATCCTTTTTCTTAGCGTGCATGTGATACTGTAAAAGTAAACAAACAAAAAAGAAGGGCTCTGCAGTTGTAACAGATGTGCTAAACACTACAACATATATTGAATACCCTTATTATTTATGTTCATCCTCTTATGTATGCTTTTACTCTTGCATATTCTTCTTAAAGTTATGTATGTATATATATATGTATGTATGTATATATGTATATATATCTATATATGTATGTATATATATATGTGTATGTATATATATGCATATTCTTCTGAAAGTTTTATATATATATATATATATATATATCTATGTGTGTATATATATGTGAATATATGTATGTATATATATGTATATATGTATGTATATATGTATATGTATATATGCATGTGTATATATATATATATATATATGTAGATATATATGTATGTATATATGTATATGTATATAACAAACAGAGCACCAACCAATCATATGGCAGCCATGACTTGAGGTAGGCATTCGAGCTTTGTCTTCTCATTAACTCAACTTCATTTTGATGGAATTTGTTGATTTGATGGCACAATATGAATATTAATACTGACATTGTTTACATCTTTGCATTTGGAATGCTTGATGACCCACGAGCTTTGAGAGCTAGAGCATCGTTGCTATTACCTTCAAGGCATTGTGTGAAGTGTTTGATCTCTCTTTATTTGTTTTTTTGTTGATATTCACTATGTGGTACTCCCCGTTTATGATCATTTCATGACGTAATGTCTTGATGGCTCGCGGGATGCAAGCTAGGGCATCATGCATTGTTTATGAGCTCACTATTTGAGCACCACATGACCCTGTTATGGGCTCTATTTTTTATATACATATACATATATATGGATATACATATATATATATATACATACATACATATATATATATATGAATATACATATATACATATATATGTATGATGTTATTGTTGTCATTGCATGCTTGCTATTGTTGTGCACCATATATTATTTTATATATACACTATTTATTTCATTGAGAGTGTGACTAGCTTGGCATTTGTAATGTATTTTCTGTTATTGGATCAATGTTGCCATGTTGTTGAGGTTGTAGATGCATTGAATCACCACCGCCATTCTATTTTGATAGCATGCAGTGTTTGATCTCTCTTTATTTGTTTTATTGTTGATATTGATCACTATGTGGTACTTCCCATTTATGATCATTTCATGAGGAAATGTCTTGATGGCTCACGAGCTGCAAGTTAGGGCATCATGCATTATTTATGAGCTCACTTTTTAATACTGGCATTGTTTACATCTTTGCATTTGGAATGCTTGATGACTTGTGAGCTTTGAGAGCTAGGGCATTGTTGCTATTACCTTCAAGGCATTATGTGAAGTGTTTTATCTCTCTTTATTTGTTTCGTTGTTGATATTCACTATGTGGTACTCCCCTTTTATGATCATTTCATGAGGAAAAACATGGTATCTTCTTTCCTTTATGTAGCATTCCTCTGAGTGCACATGTCCTATAGCATGGTTTTTCTTTCAGAAGCGTATGGCTTCACTATGCGCATGCATAATTGTAGATGAGGATCAGTAATAGGATGCCATTCATTGCTTAGATAGTTTTGATCTAACCCTCATCTCTCTTTTCTTTTCAGGTTCTGGATCATCAAAGGAGCACATTGGATTCATACCTAGGTCAAAAATTCATCACTTCAGGCAATGTCTGGTACCCTTATTATTTATGTTCATCCTCCTATGTATGCATGTAATACTTGAATTTTCTATAATAGACGAGCAAACCAACAATTGTTTTCTCCAAAGTACTATTTTCTCCAATAGTCAATCCTTTGTTTCACTTTCCAAAGCAACCTTGTTAATCCTCTGGTCTCACTTTCTAATGTTTGGTACTCTTTCCTCTGCAAATTCTAGAAATATCACAGTAAGTTTCTTAAACAATTTCAGTGTTATGCTTGTTTTTGTTGTGCACCATATATTGTTTTATACACTGTTTATTTCATTCAGACCGTGAGCTTGGCATTTGTAATGTATTTGTTGTTATTGGATCAATGTATTTTGCCCTTGAGCTCGGGCATCATGCAATGTTATTATTGTCATTGTATGCTTGTTGTTGTTGTGCACCATATATTGTTTTATACACTGTTTATTTCATTGAGACCGCGAGCTTGGCATTTGTAATGTATTTGTTGTTATTGGATCAATGTTTTTTTCCCTTGAGATCGGGCATCATGCAATGTTATTGTTTTCATTGTTTGCTTGCTATTTTTGTGCACCATATATTGTTTTATACACTATTTATTTCATTGAGACCGTGAGCTTGGAATTTGTAATGCATTTATTTCTATTGGATCAATGTATTTTGCCCTTTGAGCTTGGGCATCATGCAATGTTATTGTTGTCATTGTATGCTTGTTGTTGTTGTGCACCATATATTGTTTTATACACTATTTATTTCATTGATACTGTGAGCTTGGCATTTGTAATGTATTTGTTGTTATTGGATCAATGTATTTTTCCCTTGAGCTTGGGCATCATGCAATGTTATTGTTGTCATTGTATGCTTGTTTCTGTTGTGTGCACCATATATTTTTTTATATACTATTTATTTCATTGAGACTGTGAGCTCAGAATTTGTAATGTATTTGTTGTTATTGGATCAATGTATTTTTCCCACTTATTCATTATGTTGGCATACTTATTCACTATTTTTATTATTGTTACTTTGTTTTAGGTCTTCTCAATGGATAGAACATTTGGTATTGAATGTTGTCATTTGGATTCCTTCAAAGAATAGTGCTCCAGATTATTTAATGTGCATTATGATGACATCAAACATGCTATTCTCTACCTCCTGAAACATAATATTGTTGGCTCGCATGCACACGATGGGGTGATCTATAAACTAGTTTTTTCTACTCTCTTTGAAGTTACTAGTCGGTTAGAATGGGTCTTGAACTTGGTTAAGCATGTGGTTGTTTCCGACAATTCGGAAAAAGTTGCACAGGGGATTCAAACCATCAATCCAAACATTATCTCTAGCAGGCTTGGCTCAATTTTTGATAATAGAGTTGGCTTTGAAAATAAAATGGTGGAGGCGAGGGAGGTGTTCAAGCTATCTTGCGCTAATGATGACTACACTACTATAAGTATCTTTCATGGTCACAATGAAGATTTTTTCACTTGTGACAATAAGAATGTTATGATGGACTAATTCTTTGGAGTTGGCATTTTTTTCAACAAACTAGGTCATCTTTAGATCAAAGGTAGACATGAAACTTAAGTCTTTAACATAATATTTGAATACTCTTCTTTGTAAATGTTTTTGTTGATACATACTCAGGGTCTAGATATCCATATGTTCATCATCATTACAAAAACTTATCTAGCTAATGAACTTTATAGCCTTATGCATTATGTTGCTGTGATTTTGCCTCTTTTTTTTGACACAATGAATGGTTGTGTGTAGCTCTAATTGTTTATTGTCTACCATGCAATCTTTAGCATATGTATCATGTGAGTACTTATGTAAATCTGATTATCAAAACTTTTCATTATCTTGAGATATTGTTATCTGGATTCAAGTGTATAGTTTTTTTTATTCAAACTTATTGACTCATGTTTCATCCATGAATTTGACATGCACAAATTTCTTATCATGTATAAAACAACAGATGGTGCACAATAGCAGCAAGTATGCAATGACAGTAATAACATCATACATATATATGTATATGTATATGTATATGTATATATGTATGTATACATATATATGTATATATATATGTGTGTGTGTGTGTGTGTGTGTGTATGTATATGTATATGTATATGTATATATATGTATGTATATATATGGTACTATGTGGTACTCCCCATATATATTTGTTTTGTTGTTGATATTCACTATGTGGTACTCCTTGTTGATGATCATTTCATGAGGAAATATCTTGATGGATCGTGGGCTGCAAGCTAGGGCATCATGCATTGTTTATGAGCTCATTGTTTAATACTAGCATTGTTTACATCTTTTCATTTGGAATGCTTGATGTCATTCTTTTGTTCTTTTGTTCTTCATGGACCATTCTTTTTTATACCCGACTACATCTCCCATTAAAATTTCATCAAATCTTTTCATTATCTTGTGATATTGCTATCTGGATTCAAGTGTATAGTTTTTTTGAGTCAAATTCATTGACACATGTTTCATCCATGAATTTGACATGCACAAATTGATTATCATGTCACGAAAATCATTGATGTGCCAATAATGACTTGCAAGAGTGTAGGTGGCACATGGTTCAACTCCAATTCATACAATTGGGAGTACCCGGGAAAGTGAGTAGACTCTAAATATGTATATTTCATCCATGAATATAACAAGGACAAAGCATGATGAGGAAAGGAGATAGAAAAGAAGAAATTAGCCATGCATGTAGTGGACATGGAAAAGGGTATAGTAGAGCCTACTCATTTTTCCCGAGTAGTCCTAATTGTTTCAAGCGGAGAAGAAGTAATGAGAGGAGTTGTTGAAACATCAACAATTTTTGTGAGATTAGTTTGTTAACTGCAGCTGACACAAGGCAATTTTTGAATGTCAAACTATACACTTGAATCTTTATAGCAATATCACAATTTGACATTCCCCCAACTGTAGATTCCTTTACATGCATTTCAATGTGTGGTAAGGACTAAAATTCCCAATCACAACTATGCATATGGTTTCCATCAAGTGCAGTTAGGACATTGCATTTACATGTTGTTTAGATTCATTAATTATATCATCAAATACAAAGCATTATCGTTTTGTACTGTGATTGACAATAGTCATTTTGCAATTTGATTTGAGATGTTCTCTACATGGTTAGTATGTTTCTTTTTATTGCAATTATAATTAGTATGATTGAACAAAATAACCAACTAAACAAAATGACATGTTGGAATGACAGTGCAATATTTATCGATATATCATTGATGGCTTCGGTCAATGTGCCTATGTGTCAATGTGGTGTTGGCCCTTGTGTGTTGATGTCATGCACAAAAAGTAATCATGGGCATCCATTTTGGGGTTGCCCAAATAGGAAAAAGGCATGGATATGGAATTATATTTTAATGTTTAAAAGTAATGTGACAAGTTATAATCATTTTAGGAAGAACTGATGTAGATTTTGTATTGTCGGGAAATAGTGGATGTTAATACTTTTGGTGGGTTGATGAAAACACATTTACATCTACCCCATCTACATCTATACCTGATGTAGGAAATGAGTGCAACTTGTGCAAGGCTCGAGAGGCAGCTAGTGCCATTGAGATTGCTTCAATGGTGAAAGAAAAAATCATGTTTCTGCGATGCCTTCTTTGTGTAGTTTGTGTACTACTTTGTTGGGAACATATGCACAAATGTGATTAATAGAGGGCTATTGTAGATACTGAAACTTTTTTATAATTTCATGTAGATACGTTGGACATATTTTGATAAACTCGTGAGCTTATTTTTGTTTATGACTTCGTTATGATTTTCTATATCTTGGATGGGTTTTTGTAAATTTTGTCCTTGTTCCTTTTAGAAGTGTATGGCTTGACTATGCACATACATAATTGTAGATGAGGATTAGTAATAGGGTGTCAGGCATTGCTTAGATCCTTTGGATCTAACCCCATCTTTTCCTTCCTTGCAGGTTTTTGATCATATAGGAGCATACTGGATTCAACCCCGGAGACATTGGCAAGGATCACCCAACTTCATAAAACAAGAATGAAAACAGCCCAACTTAAAAGTAGAAGACATACAAACCTGTTTAGTGATCATATTATGATGAAGGTGGAGTCTGATGTTGCTTCAATGACATCAGGCAGTGATGCAAAATTTAATGTCTGTAGTCGTTGCAGAAGCATCAGGCGCCACCTTCAACACAATATGATCACTAGACAGGTCTGTATGATCTCTTCTATAAACACATCACATTCCATATGGTCTTAGAAGGCCCAGATGGGCAGAAATTCAAGAAAAAGGCTCTGGAGGCTGCTAAGTCTTTTGTACACATTTTTCTTGGTAATTTGAAGCCATCAATGGAAACTTACAATCCTAAATAATTAGTATACCATTGATGGCTTCATAATTATTAAGTGAAAGGGAGCTCTTTGATCTGAAACCCCCTTTGGTGATGATCATATGCAGTTCCACATAGACACAACACGTTCCTTAAAAGACTTTTAATCTCACAACACCTGAGAAACATAAATGTAGGCATCATGGTCACAATTCTTTGGAGACACAACATAAACAACCAGGACAAAATATGGTGTTAGAAGGCCCAGATGGGAAGAAATTCAATGGTACAATTATGGTCTTGTAAAGATAAACTGAAACTGGAATTTCATAAAAAGTTTGTGCATAATTATGAATTGAAGATGGGGAATTTTATAGTGTTCAAATATGTTTCAAAATCATTTTTTAAAGTGAAGATATTCAATACAACAGCTTGTGAGAAAAATAAAATAGAAAGGGAATCACCCTTTCTTGGACAAAACTATCTCTTACGAAGAAAGGACAATTTCCTTTCTGTTTGATTTTTCTCACAAGTTGTTGTACCAAATATCTTCACTTTAAAAAAAAGATTTTGAAACATATTTGAACACTAGAAAATTCCCCATCTTCAGTTCATAATTATGCACAAACTTTTCCCAGCCTTGCTGAAATTCCAATTCCACTTTATCTATTCAAGACCATAATTGTACATTGAATTTATGCCCATCTGGGGCCTTCTAACACTATAAATTATAAGTAGTTGCAGGTGCATTCTCAATTCAGAGTGCGAAAATATTATTTTGGATGCGAGGGAGAGAATCCAAACACATAAATAATATGCACATAAACACGATAGCTGGGAAACATAAATGTAGATATCACAATAGCTGAGAAACATAAATGTAGCTATCATGGTCCCAATTGTTTGGAGACACAACATAATTCAATGGATACCCAGATGATGCAATGCAACCACTACTCCTCTAGCTCTAAGTTGGCACTGTAGGATCCAAAAACCATAGATAAGGAATAAATTTAGAGAGCAGAGGAGGGCCGTAATGACCAAAATAATACAGGATCCCTATATTATTTTGGTCATTATGGCCCTCCTCCTCCGCTCTCTAAATTTATTCCTTATCTATGTTTTTTGGATCCTGCAGTGCCAACTTAGAACTACAGGAGTAGTGGTTGCGTTGCATCATCTGGGTATACCACTCAATTTTGTTGTGTCTCCAAACAATTGTAACCATGATGCCTACATTTATGTTTCTCAGTTGTTGTGTCCTAGGACCCTTTATGACCCTTTACGATCCCTAAGATTACATATGATATATCTTAAAGTGTTGTAAAGGATCATAAGAGGCTCTTAGTAGGGGCCAGATGAGCTTCCACCTTCACGTAGTTGGCCCTATTAAGTAGAGAATGTTAAACTATTCTCAAAACAAAGAGAAGCTCAATATTTTAAGGTCCCACTCCATGCACACGACAAAAAAAAATTTTAAACATAGCATACCATCGTAATTGCGATGGTATTGAGTGGACACCCAATGCCAAAACCCTACATGCAACGTCCAGATGTCAAAATAGTCTGATAGATGGACGTCGCATGTACAGCATATCTGTTGTATACCTGTCATAATTGCGACATTGATAATGTATAATGGTGACATACTAACCCTCATAGCCGGTGCATATTGTGACGGTCATGACCATCACAATTACGATGGACATAGCTACTGTCACTGATTCTGACACCAAAACTGCAACACCGTTCTGTGTCACTTTCCCGATGGAGTAGTGTCGTAATTGCGATGCATAGCCATCAAAAAGAGGTCTCAAATGTACTAGTGGCATGCTAGAAACCCCATAGGTCAACTTGTTGAAAAAAAAAATTGATAATCCTTAGTTCTCGACCATTTCAAGACTTTTTTCCAAGTGGCATAATGGGGAAGCAGATAGAAATGGTACTTCCTTTGTAAATGCACCCAATTAGCCCTCTTGAAAATGGTGAATAGACAGTTTTTGGAACAGTTGGTCCAAAGTACCTATACCAAATCTTTTGATATGTTTTTTCAAGGTTAATGGATGTCTAAACCTGTAATTTTATTTGGAAGTTTATTGAAAAAACAAAAAGTTATGTTGGTTTTACTCATTGGGTAGGGCTACAAGGATTGAGAGCCTAAACTAAGGATTGGGGGTAAGATCTTGAAGTGTAACTTCAAGAACCTTTTGAACCAAAGAACAACTTGATCAGAAAAATACCCCCACCAAGCCTATCACCTCTACATCACTGTGCATGTCTAAGGAGCACTACATAAGCATGTGTGTGTGTGTGTGTGTGTGTGTGTGTGTGTGTGTGAACAAAGTACTCTATCATTAGCAAAACAAATTCATGTTTAACAATTACTACAAACCTTAAAACTATATTATTTTACCATTTTGAATGTAAATGTGACTCGATAGCATAATAATAAATTTGAATGAGGATAGAATTTGACAAAGTTGATTTGGATAAGTCTGATTGTACAGAAAATGATAAAGGAAATGACAATCCACTGACATTTAGAGAAAATAATCAATTTAAAGATGAGTGTGAAATCAAAGACTTTACTAAATTTTATTGTGGAGTCAACTCAAGAGAACAATAGAATTTTTTTCATTTTGAAATGATGATAAGATAATATTGAATTATGTAATGTGATTAATGGATAATTTTGAAGAGAGTTATATTCAAAGATGTAGATTGATGATCGACAAAGAAGTTTCTAAAACAAGATAGTTAATTAATCAACAAAATAAATTTTACATGATGATATAAAAAAGAGAATTTTACTTAAAAAGTGGAAATTGGCTATCATTTTATTAAATAAATAATTATAATTAGTAAATTATAAATTAAGTGATAAATAGACAACAAGGTTTCAAATGATTTTTCAATACTAATAGAGGTCATAAAAGGGTAACTTACTATCCCTTGTTTTCTCATTTTGGTTAAAGACATTGGAAAAAACTTAAGGTTGAAGCTAGTGTTGGTAATTTAATTACCTTGTAGGTATTGAGGGGCACAAAGAATGTGAAACGTCTACAAATCATTATTGATACTTCTTTTCAAAATGACTTCAAGTTGAGAGACAAGGGTCATAATGATAATTCTTTATCAATACAAATCGGTTGTAGGGTATAAAGTAAATAAATCCAAATCAAGTATAAATATGTGTGTGTGCATGTGTGTGGGTGGGTGGTTATGCATGATCATTGGTGTCTATGGGTGTGTGTGCATGTAGACACATAAATGTGTATGGGGTGTGGGGGTTCGTGTGTGTGTGTGTGTGTGTGTGTGTGTATTGTAATGACAGAAGAAAATGATAAGTTGAAAACAAAAATTACTCTATTATTATCAAAACAAATCCCTATTTAAAAGTCACTACAACCCATGAAAGGATGTTGATTTTACCTGTAATTAGAATCTAGATTCGACTTAACAATATAATAATAAATTTGAATGAGGATATATTTTGACATAGTGGATTTGGATAGTCTTATTGTACATAAAGTGATAAAGGAAACAATTAAACCCATTGACATTTTGAGAAAAAAAATTAATTTAAAGATGAGTATAAAATCAAAGACTTAACTAAAATTGATTGTGGAGTCAACTCAAGAGAAAATAGAAATTTTTTATTTTTCAATGATGATAAGATAATATGAATCATGTAATTTGATTAATGGATAATTTTGAAGATCAAGTTTCTATTCAAAGAAGTGGTTTGATGATCGACATTAAAGAATTTTCTAAAACAAGACAAAAGAAATCAGCAAAAGAAATTTTAAATGATGAGATAGAAAAAGAGATTTTTTTAAACGTGGAAATTAGATATCATTTAATTAAATGAATAATTAGAATTACTAAATGGTAAATTAAGTCATAAATAGACAATAGGGTTCCAACTATTATTTTCAATACTAAGAGAGAGATTAGATAGGATGACTTACTATCCCTTATTTTCTCATTATTTAAAGGCCTTTGCAAAAATCTTAAGGCTAAAACTATTGTCGGTAATTTAATGTCAGAAATAATGGAATGGTGTGTATTGAGAGAGGAGGGGTGAATCATTACCCTTTAAAACTTTTAGCCAGTTAACCTTAATCCTTTAGTAATCAATTCCTTGCATTACCGACCATATGTGCTATTCTTATCTTATACATGTTATATCAATTCATAAACTTAGTAAACATTCATAGAAATATTCATGAAATGTAATGACACATGACACAAGATTTGGTAATGCAGAAAACCCATATTAGAAGCTAAAAACTGCGGTGGGGATGAAACCCAAAAAACTTCACTATCTGCAGAATGGAAGGGGTCGATTAAGGCTTACAAGTTTGATCACTTCTGATGATCTTACCCTGTTAGGAGTAACATGTTTAGACTCATTAAGGTCTACTATGTTAAGAGCTTTAGAAACACTATTTAGTGTGCACTCAATTAAGAGATTTACAAAGGATTGTTAAATCCACCTTCTTAAAGGATTTCTTCTATTTTCTACACCCGTTGGAATGTAGTCAAAAATACTTATTTGAGATGAGTGTATGCA
The DNA here is from genome assembly GCA_018584345.1 of Thuja plicata. NCBI lineage: Eukaryota > Viridiplantae > Streptophyta > Pinopsida > Cupressales > Cupressaceae > Thuja > Thuja plicata. The sequence goes on from MU227206.1 coordinate 352,810, forward strand.
ATCTAGAATTGATGATTACAAATCCATGAAATATTATAATATGACATGTCACCTATAGTGACTGATTAATACCTATGTTCTTCTCGGTAGCCTTGAATCTTGCTCTTGGTAATTGATTCCATCTTTTGTTGTGCATAAAACTCTGTCTTTGATCCTTAGATATGCTCTTTGGCTACAATTGTCATCACATCTCTTTATTCTGATTGATTACACATCTATTTATACAATGAGTTTTACCTAAATGAGTTTCACGCATAACAATGATAACTCTATGATCAAAGGTTTACAACTTGACCTTGATCTCCTAGTTTGCATGTTTCTAATTAGTTAGACTGATTAAAGCAATTATAATTACTTTATTTGTCCCTCAATAAATGGATTTAAAGCAAATCAAAAAGATAAATATAAAACACAAGTGTTTTATCTAATGTGGAAGTCAGATCCACATTTCTCAGGATTATAATTGTCTGTCGGTAGACTGGTGCCCGAGTTGCTCTATAGTCTTCCTGTCGGGTTCCTATATGAATTGTCTACCGAGTTCCTTTATTGTCTTCTCTTTCGGGTTACACTTCAACAATTTTGGGTTGCACTTGTAAAATGTGTCGTTGGTTTACATTGTAACCTGCACTGTCGGTTTACACTATAAACTTTGTTGTCGGGTTCCCTTGTGAAGTTGTTTGTCGGGTTGCACTAAACCTATCTTTCGATGTTGGTGTTACCGACGGTTCAAAACTATTTTCCTTTGCATACAAATGACAAAATATGTCATCAATTTCCCCCTTTGACATTAGTATCAAAAATTGATATGCGTAAAAACTAAAATGTTTAGTATGTACACCATGTGTTCACCTTGTCATTATGACTCCCCCTATATCTATGCATCGGTATTGTATATTTACATGTATACACACTTATCATCTCCCCCTATCACCTTATTAATTCCCTCTTTGACACATATTTTTTCCCCCTTTATCATATCATTTTCTCCCTTTTTTGATAATAAGGGCAAAGGTGTAAATAATTACAAATTTTTAAAAATGTGGGAATGGGAGTTGTTCATGTCTTCCATCATTTTCTCCCATTTATCCTGAAGGTGTTCCAGATCCATGTGCTCCAATGAAATTCTTGTATGCATGTCATAGATGTTGTCAGTGACAGACATCTCTAGAGTGGCAATTAATTGTCTGGCCGAAGTCATAAGATGTTGCAGTAGTGTGAGATTGGCTAGGAGTAGAGCTTGTAGCTCGGTCACCTCATCTCTGAACTTTGATTCTACCTCTTGAATCTTAATTCTCAGCTTCTTTGCTTCCATTAGTTTTTCACAATGCAACTTGATTTCATTATCAGTGGTTGAGAGACCTTGTGCACTATCAGTAAGATCTGCATCTATCTTTGCAATATTTTCACTATTTTCCTTAGTGAAGTGCTCTAATGTGCATAACTTCTGAATTAAGGTTATAGCTTCTAAAATGATTGGTTCCAATTCATATACTAGTTCAGATAGCTTTACCTTATTCTCAGCCACTTCTTGGCTGATTTTCTCTATCAATTTGTATTGGTACTTTTGTTCTGCATGTTCTTCTATGGCCTTCTCTGCATCCACACTCTATGATGTAATAGCTTTAGTAAGAATGGTTAATTGATTAATGATAGAAGTATTTTGATCAATGTTTGTATCAGGTACAATCTGCTGAAGTATCTCCTTGGTTATCTCAAGTACCTGTGAGTCTTTGGTCTCTTTCTTAAGCTTATCTTGGATAGCTTTCCTTTTACAAATTTTGGCATACTTTGTAAGTGACTCTGCTTCCAATATCCTTGGATCACAGTTTGGTATTTCAATTATCTCTTCCAGTGTGACTGGATTCTTATTCTTCTTCTTCTTCTTCTTGGAAAGTGTAGTGGAGGCACCTGTATGCAGTACCATAGCAAGTTCATTTGCTTGGTCTGATGTGCTTGATGAAGGATTTGGAGGTGTTGTGCCTTTCTGCTGTTGCTCGGTGTCTACCTATCATTTTGGTGTGGATGTCTCCACATCAACCTTTGCTTTATCTGCAACTTCTCCTTTGGTATCCTTAGGAGTGGCATCACCTTGCTTGTCTTCTTCACCGTTATCTTTCTATTCTCCTTCTGGTTCTTTATGTTCTTCATTTCTTACATTCTTCTCATTAGTTGTGTTGTTATGTTCCTCTTCACCCTTATCATCAAGTATTCTTGCATCATGCTCAAGTGACTTCTCATTTTCTGAGATGATATTTATAGCCTGTATCAATAATGGTATTTGGCCCAGTATATTCACTTTTGTAGCATCCGTTGTTGTATCTTGTTCCTTGGGCTGCTCAGACGTAACAGTAACATCTTCATCTGTCTTTACCTCATCTATAGGATCATCTCCAGTGATATCTATGATAGTGATATCTATGATTGTATCATCTGTAGTATCCCCTAATGATTGTAGAATATGAGGAATGTCATCCATTGCCTTGATTGCTTCTGTATTTAATTTAGTTTGAGTGACATCCTCATCATCATTTATAAGAATGCTCTCTGGGCTCGGTGTAGCCTTATTTTCTTCATTATGAGGCTTGTTAGTGAGTTCTAATGCTCTCTCAGGGCTTGTTTCCTTTTCAGGTACATCGAGTACTTTTCTCCAAGTATCCTCACTTTCTTTGTCAAGCTTAATAAAGTTTCCGTGTAGGACTTTGTAAGCTCTTAATTTTGCTGAGAACCTTTTTGAATGTAACTTCATCATTTCTTCAATTTATTCCATTTTGGACTTGGGTGGCATAATAGAAACTAGGGTTCTTTCCCTTATCTTTTTTTCAGAATTCAATGCGAATGTCCACCTTGCTGATAATCTGTCTAGAAGTTCTTGTGACATTTTACCATCAAACTATATTGGTATATATTTAAATATACAAATTATTGTGATGATTTCTTCCTCTATCTTGTTCTGATCCTTGAGGTTTAGAGTTATCCATTTTCTATTCTTAGGGTCATTTATTGAACCTACCTTGATGATTGATGCACAAACCTCATCAATTGTACTAGGAAGTTTGTTCTTAACAGGTTGTTCTTCTTGTTCGGTGTCTTCTATATCTTCCTTACCTCTGATGAATTTTCTTCTTTTCAGTGGTGTCTATTTCCAGGTTTGAGGCTTTCTCTTGTACGTCCTCACTTGTCCTTTCTTTACCGGTGATGAACTTACATCTTTAGTTGTCTGACTTCTAGTCCTTGATGTAGCAGTAGTCCTTGGTTTCTTTGTAGGTGGTGGTGGCACATTAGAATCTGTATATTTGGAGTCACTCAATTGTTCTTCTTCACCGATGGGTGACTATCCCTCAGTGTCATCCTTCTGTTCTGACTCTTCATCATCTACCGACAACTTTTTCTTGAGTGTATTTACCATTTTGTCTTTCTTTCTGTCAATTTTCTTCACAACTAAGCCTATTTTTATTCTTTCCTTGGATTCCTCATAGGTTCCAAACCTTGGTTGTGACTTGTCCAATGGTTCATTTAACAATGCTTCAATAGCATTGGTGGCTTGATCTATGTTGATCTCATAGTCAAGTGGTACTAACCATGTTGTCCTCTGTACAGCTGGTTTGATAAAGGTGTTATCGGCGTCCACCATAAAACAAATATTAGTCTTATATTTTTCTACCAGTTGTTCTAGTATCCTCATCCTTTTATACATCTTGTCCTTAAATCCAGTAAATTATTCATCCATAACCGATGTAAAGTTGTCACCTAGTGACTTGATGAATTCACTGATTTGAATTGTCACTAGTCAGGTAGTATCCCAGTTGAAATTACCGATAGATGGAAAGAAGTCTTGAAATTAGAAAAACATGTAGATTAGAAGTGATCCAAACTTACATGAATTGGACTTTGCAGACCTGATTGTCCTCAAGTTATCATCCAACTGCCTTAGTAGAAGCTCAGATAGATCTAATTGTAGACCCTTCTTTACAATCTTGTGGGCAGTGTCAACTGCTCCACATGCAATTCTATTCATCCTACTGGCTTGGAATATCTTGTATCCCAACACACATGCACCAAATTTCATTTTGGGATCTTTGATGGAATTTACCTTCAATCCTCTTCCATCCCATTCTGCACATGTATTCTTTTCTATGTCGGGCCGAGGAGGATGTTTGAGTATTTTTTCATTGTCGTTTATAAGATAACCGATCACTGTGTGTATGACATCCCTGGTGATCACTTTTGGCTCATCGAGCCACATATTTCGGTCATGCACCCTTCTCAGCACTATCTGAATCCACTCAGTTTTAAATTCATTCGAGAACATTAGGGAATTTTTCAGCCCTTTAATCTCAATGTGTTTATGCTCATCCTTGATGGTTCTTTCTATGCAAAGCTTCTTGTAAGATTTCTCAACCTCAAGATCTCCTATCTTAGTGATATTGCAATGTATGTATGCCCAACTATCCTCGATTAGTAAAACCCTAGGTGGTATTCCTAAAAATGCTCCAGCGTCATCAAATTGTGAAGAAACCTTTGGACATAACTTGTACTTAGGTTCTTCAAAAGTGGAGTTCTTGATCAGATTAACCTTCTTATCCTTAGCATTCTTGATCTTGGTTACACGAGATGTGGTTGCCATGATTTAGCGAATTTAGGGCTTTTCCCGTAAAACAAACTATGATCTCAGTGATTCTAGTTACTTACTTAACCTATTGTAGCTGATGTAGATATGTTTGAATGCCCTGAATCTTCTTGTTAATCACCTCTGTGATCTATTCATTGTTGGTTTCTATGTGCTCTACTTCCCTCTACTTCTTCGCTCTTAATCGCATGGTGAATAATGAGCTCTTTCGTCACCCTTTTTATAGACGATGCCCTAAGTGGTGTAATTAATGCTCTACCCACTTGTCAGGTGTTGAAGATAGATTCGCTCGAGTATCACAAAAACTTTCATCTCAGGGTAAGTGACAACTCACTTGACCTTTCACAGGTTTACCGACGGTGCTCGGTAAGTGGCGAAGACTTCAATGACTTTTACATGATTACCAACGAGTCTCGGGTTACATTGTTTAACTTAGCTTTCTCATGTACACCAATGATTCTCGGTATGTGTTGACCGACGAGATTGGATTGACAAATTCATAAAAATTAATACCATAGTGCATCTTTAATCATGCTAGTTTGGAATTTTAACTATGTATAATGGCACTGGTATAAAGTATAACTTCGTATAGTGCAGTTTCATACTTGTTCATCTTAGGTGGGGATGGTGATGTCACCAGATCCATTGGATAAGGTGTCACCAATTGTGTTGCTTGGTCCAACATCATCAACGTTTGTAGCTTTCCTCCACATTTTGTTTCTCATCTTCCTGATGTCTTCAATGGTATTTGCATTGGAAAAGGTGCTTGTCTCTGTCACTCAGTCTCTGCAGTCCTTTCTTAGATGACCAACTTTATGACAGTGTAAGCATGTCATTCCAGGGTTAGTCCAACTCCTAGACTTTCTCATGCATTTTTCTTCTATGTGTCCATATCTACCACATGCTATGCAATTTGTCCATGTATTGTAATCCCAAACATATGAGTTACCGACACTTTTTGGTTGATAAGCATTTTCTTGTTCTTTAGGCTTCCATGCTTTCTTTTACTTCTTCCTACATTCAAGAGATGTGTGCCCATGCATTTTGCAATTAGGACATTATTTTTCCATGTAGGTTTCCTTATTTGGTTGTTTTACCTCAAATTTACATTTATATTCTTTATGTCCTTCCTTGTTACATTTATAATAATTTCCTATGAATGAAGATGTGAATTTAGGAATACCTTTAGTTTTGCTTTTGCAAACATTTGATGTGTGACCTAGTTTTCCACAATGATTGCATGACTATCTCCTTGGTCTTGGATTTGTGTAGAAATCTTTTGGATCAGTTTGGTATGGTGATTCTCCATGCTTGGTATACAGTAGTCTGGTATTGTTGTTGACTCTTCTTTGTCCATCCAAAAAACCATCCATTATTTTTGTACGTTCTTTAGCTCTCTTGATCATATCATTGTGTTTTTTTTGAATTCTAACTTCATACTTCAGTATTTCATTTTCTTCTCTTAGCTCACCAATAGCTTCTAATTTTTCATTGAGTTTTATGTTCATTCGGTTTGCCTCTTGACTCATAAGAATAATCTGATTGGTGATCTCATGATAATTTTCAATAAGTCTTTGTATTTATAACTCTTTCTCTTGTATCTTTTCAATGATCTTCCTCCTGTCATCAATAGCTAATGTTCTTTCTTGCTCAGTTTGTCTAGCATTATTCATAACCTCAATCATTCTTACCATTTGTGTCTCTTGACCGATTTGCAGTGATTTTAATTATCCAGCCAGATATTAATTAATTTCATTTAGAGTTGTAATTCTTCCTTCAGATGTGTCTGATATATTGCTAGATGTAGAACCTGAAGACTCAAATAAATCAGGTATCTCTTCTTCATGATAGTTTGTTTCATTACAATGAGATGTCATTACCTTTCTTTCATCCAGTAGCTCTCTCATCTTGACTCTTTCTTCTTTATACTGCTCATAGAAGATATGTATCTCTAACTTTAGATTCTCAATACTCTTGTCTAGCTTATACCTTTCCATTGTATGATCTTTTCTCTTAAGTCTTTTAAACTTTTCCAAATAAGAGATCTAGCTCTGATACCAATTATTGGAAATAATAGAATGGTGTGTACTGAGAGGGGAGGGGTGAATCAATACCCTTTAAAACTTTTAGCCAATTAACCTTAATCCTTTAGTAATCAATTCCTTTTATTACCAACCATATGTGTTATTCTTATCTTATGCATGTTATATCAATTCATAAACTTAATTTACATGTAAACATTCATAGAAACATTCATTAAATGTAATGACACATGACACAAGATTTGGTAACACAGAAAACCCCTGTTAGAAGGTAAAAACTGCGATGGGGATGAAACCCATAGAACTTCATTATCTACAGGATGGAAGGAGTCGGTTAAGGCTTACAAGTCTGGTCACTTCTGATAATGTTACCCTGTTAGGAGTAACATGTTTAGACCGGTTAAGGTCTACTCTATTTAAGAGCTTTAGCAACACTATTTAGTGTGCACTTGGTTAAGAGATTTACAAAGGATTATTAAATCCACCTTCTTAAAGGATTTCTTCTATTTGCCACACCTGTTAGAATGTAGTCAGAAATACTTATTTGACCTGAGTGTTGATGACATGTAACTAATTTAATGTTTGATAATGTTAAGTTGAAGATAATTCAAGGCATTAAATCAATTAATGGTTTATATTATCATTGATGTCAACTTCATATCATGTATATGGTCATGAACATAATGCCAAAAGACTTCAGAGAATCAATGAAACAAAGGTTATGCTTTCAGTAATGCATAAAATTCAAGTATTCACTAAGTGATAGACAACACCGATGGAGTGCACACTATCAGAAAAGGCAAAGAAGAAAAGTCACAGTGATACCCGACGAGAAAAAGACAGTGTTGCCCAACAAAGAAAAACCACAGAATGCTCGACGAGCTGAAAATAGAGTTCTCGACGAGTAAAAATCCAATGATTCCCGATAGACGGAGATCCCAAAGCTAACTGGAGTCACACCGACGGAACTGTCAGTTGTCACCAATGACTAACTGCAGAGTTGACTGACGGAACAGAGAGTTCAGAAAATGACAAAATATCTAGCTGGCAAGAGCTAAAGATAGACTTAACTAGTTATTTTCTTTGTTTTATTTGACCAGAGTTAAGTGGTTGATTTAAAGAAGATTTGTATAGTTGGCATGAAGATAACTACGAGACAAATCAGGAGTTATGCTTTAAATCTAATTGGCTGGATTTTTTTTTATGCCAAGATTCAAGAATCAAGAAACAATGAATATCATGTCTATATAAGAGACAAGCTTAATTCATTTTCAATATCACATTCATGAAAAGGGGATTAAGGGGAGTGAATGAAAAGAGGATGCTGAAGAGAAACCAATGAAGAACAACTTCATGCAATACTGATCAATCAAGCTGAAGGAGAGCTAAGGAATTTTGCAGACACCGACAAACAGTGAGCACAAAATCACAGAGCAGAAAGTGTGGAGCACAAAAGAATTGAATTGATACATTGATCAAAGAGATAATGTACTTAAATAGATCTAAAAATCTACAATTCAAGTTACATTAGAAATAGGTCATATTGTTTCAGTTTAACCATTGAAGCATCAAGTCTCTTAACAGAGCAGGACTTAACAGTATTCTATATATTGAGGTACATCCCAAGGAGTGCCAAAAAGGTTGATTCATGAAAGTAACATTGGATATGCCTGATGCCTATTGACAGTCTAAGAGAGAGGCTGATTCAAGGATGACAGCATTAGATTACCAATACTAAGTGACAACCTATATGTGTAAAATTCTCTAATAAGGTCACACCTAACAGTGTGTTTGTAACCTTTAACAGGGTTGGCTCCTAACAGGGCTCACTTTAGAAGAGTGAAAATTTGGGGTACCGGTCCCAGTGGTTTTTTCCCTTAACATGGTTTCCATGTTAAAATCCATGTGTTATATGTGTGTATGATGCATTTCTTCACTGTTTTGTATCTTACATAATTCATTATGGATATATCGGTATACTCTGCATATTTACTATATTTCAGTAAATAGATGACTGCTTATCGGTAAACATTAAGAAGAAGGTTTAACAGAGCAATCTGACAAGTAGTAAATTGATATAAGTTGTTCAATCCATTCATCTTGTAGGAAAAAATATAACTTGAGAAATAATTAGTGGTTATAAGAGTTAAAGGGTTGATTTGAGTATTAAAATTTGAGGCCACTAATTCACCCCCTCCCTCTCAGTTATTACTAACAATTGGTATCAAAGCTTGTGTGCTTAGAAGGAAGGTTTCAAGACCTAAGCCAAAGATCACAAGATGAACATACAAGATGTGCCCAAGTTGAACAAAGATAATTTTGCTTCATGGCAGAGCAAGATAAGACTCCACTTATCAGGTATTGGTAATGATGTTACTCAATTCCTAGAAATTGAATATGTGTTGCCCACAGGAGCACCAACAGTTGAACAAATGAGAGAGAAGCATGAACATAATGGCATGATG
>MU227206.1:381566-391674 GCA_018584345.1 Thuja plicata
GTGTGGGTACATGTGTGTGCATGGGGTGTGTGTGTGTGTGGGGTGTGCGCATGTGGGTGTGTGTGGCGGGGAGACTGTGGGTGTGCATGTGGGTGTGTGTGGTGGGGTGACTATGGGTGTGCAAGTGTGTGTGTGTACGGATGCATTGGTATGATAATGAGTGTGTGATGGAGGGGTGTGTATGTGCATGGTGTGCATTGGTGTGGGTGTGTACATATGTGCATGTGTGTTAATGCATATTTGTGGTATGTGTGGGTGTGTGCAGGTGTGTGCGGGTGTGTGGGGGCGTGTGGTAGTGTGATTGTGGGTAAATGGTAAATTAAGTGATAAACAGACAATTGGGTTCCAACTAATTATTTCAATGCTAAGAGAGGGCTTATAAAGGGTGACTTACTATACCTTATTTTATCGTATTGGTTAAAGCCTTTGGAAAAATCCTTAAGGATAAAGCTAGTGTGGGTAATTTAATTGGCTTGTTGGTATCAAGGGGCATAAATAACGTGATACACCTATAATTTATTGGTGACACTTTTTTTCAAAAAGACTTAAGATGAGAGGCAAGGGTAGTAAAGATATTTTTTGTCAGTATGAATCAATATTAGGGTGGAAAGTAAATGAAACCAAAGCAAGGAGAAATAAGTGTGTGTGGGTGTGTGTGCAGGTGTGTATGTGTGGGGTGTTGTGCGTGTGTAGTGCATGGGTGTGGTGGTATGGGTGTGGGTGGGTGGGAGTGTGCATGTATATATGGTGTGTGGTTGTGGGGGTAGATGTGTGTGTGTCTTGCAATCAATTAAATGAAAAATAAGAAAATGATAAGTTGAAAACACAAAGTGTACTCTATCATTAGCAAAAAAAATCCCTATTCATCAATCACTGCAAATCTTAAAAGGATGTAATTTTACATCTTAGAATCTAGATGTTACTCAACAACATAATAATAAACTTAAATGAGGAGACTTTGACATGGTTGATTTGGATAAGTCTGATTGTACATAAAATGATAAAGGAAATGACAATACATTGATATTTTGAGAAAAAAATCAATTCAAAGATGAGTGTGAAAACAAAGACTACTAAATTTGTTTGCCGATTCAACTCAAGAAAACAATTTTAAAAAAAAAAAGCATTTTGAAATGATGATAAGATAATATTGAAATGTGTAATTTGATTAAACAATAATGTTGGAAAGAAAGGTGTGTGGGATGTGTGTCGATGTGTGTGTGCACGCACTCACGTGTATGAGTGTGTATGTAGGGATGTGCGAGTGTGGACATGAGTGTGGATGTGTGTAGGTTGGGTTGTGGGGGTAGAGGTGTGTGTGTGTTTTGCAAGCAATTAAATGAAAAATAAGAAAATGATAAGTTGAAAACACAAAGTGTACTCAATCATTAGCAAAAAAATCCTTATTCATCAATCACTGCAAATCTTTAAACGATGTAATTTTACCTCTTAGAATCTAGATGTTACTCAACAACATAATAATAAATTTAAATGAGGAGAATTTGACATGGTTGATTTGGATACGTCTGATTATACATAAAATGATAAAGGAAATGACAATACAATGATATTTTGAGAAAAAAAATCAATTCAAAGATGAGTGTGAAAACAAAGACTACTAAATTTAATTGTCGAGACAACTCAAGAGAACAATTTAAAAAAAAAATCATTTTGAAATGATGATAAGATAATATTGAAAAAAGAAAGGTGTGCGGGATGTGTGTGTGTGCGCACTCGCATGTATGGGTGTGTGTACATAGGGATGTGCAAGTGTGGACATGAGTGTGGGTGTGTATAGGTTGGGTTGTGTATGAGTCAATGCATGTCAAGGTGTTAAATGAGAAATTTAAAAAAAAGGTACTCTATTTGTGCATGTGTGGTCTGCAAGTGTGTGTTTGCACGCATGTGTGCATGTATGTGTGTGAGCATCTATGTAGGCATGTGTGTGGGGTGCATGGGCGTGGGTGTGGGTGTGGGTGGGATTGCTCGTGTGGGTGTGTATGTGGGTGTGGATATGTGTGTGGGTGTGGGTGGATGTGGGTGTGGGTGTGTGTGCATGCATGTTTGTGTGTGTACACATATGGTGGTGTGTGTGTGATCGCATGCGGGTATGCATGTGTTTGGGTGTGGGCGTAGGAATGGGAGTGTAGGTGTGGATGTGTGTGCATGTCTATTGAGTTTATAGGTGTTGAAGTGGATTTTTCTACATGTGGGTGTGTGTGTGTATGTGTGTGTAGGTGCATGTATTTGTGTTGTAAGCAATGAAATAAAAAATAAGAAAATGATAAGTTGAAAATAAAAAGTATCGTATTTGTTTGAGTAGGTGGCTCTAGGTGTGGATGTGTGGGGTGCAGGTTTCTATGTATGTGCATGTGTGGTTGTGTGTTTCTATGTGTGCATGCATGTTTGCATGCGAGTGTGGACATGTGTGTGTCGGTGTGTGGGTGATCGCATGTGTGTGTGTATGCACACATGCATGTTCATGGAATACATAAGTGTGGGGGATGGGGTAGATGAGTGTACATTCATAGGTGTGTGTGTGGGGGGGTGCGTGTGTGTATTTGTATGTGCATGTGTCGGGTGCAGGTGCGAGTGTGCGAGTGGTTGTGTGTGTATGTGTGCATGTGTGTCAATGTGGAGTGCATGGTTTTGGGTGTGGGTATGGGTGTAGGTGTGTATGAGGGTGTGTGTGTGAGTGTGTGTGATGTGTGTCAGTGTGTGTATTTGTATGTGCATGTCTCTATGTGTGTGCATGTGTGGGGTGCAAGTGCGCGTGTGGGAGCATTTGTGTGTGTATGTGTGCATGTGTGTGTGTGTGTGTGTCTGTGTGTGTGCGCGCGCGCGTGTGTGTGTGTGTGTGTGTGTGTGTAGGTGTATGGGCGTGCATGTGTGTGTGTACGTGCAGGTGCATGTGTGTGTGTGGGGGGTAAGCAATGAAATGACAAATAAGAAAATGACAAGTTGAAAACATAAAGTACTCTATAATTAGCAAAAAAATCCCTATTTGACATTCATTGCAAAACTTAAAAGAATGTTTCTTTTACCTATTAGCATATACATTTGACTCAAAAACATAATAATAAATTTGAATGAGGATAGATTTTGGCATTGTTGATTTGGATAATTCTGGTTATGCATAAAATGATAAAGGAAATGACTAAATCTATTGACATTATGAGAAAAAAATCAATTTAAAGATGACTATGAAATTGAAGACTTATCTAAATTCGATTGTGGAGTTAACTCGAGAAAAATAGAAATTTTTCATTTCAAAATGATGATAAGATAGTATTGAATTATGTAATTTGATTAATGAATAACTTTGAAGAGTGAGTTTCTATTCAAAGAAGTAGATTGATGATCAACAAAGAAGTTTCTAAAACAAGGTAAAGTCAATTAATCAGTAAAATAAATTTTAAGTGATGAGATAGAAAAGGAGAATTTTATTTCAAAAGTGGAAGTTATTTATCATTTAATTAAATAAATAATTAGAATTAGTAAATGGTAAATTAAGTGATAAATATAAAATAGGGTTCCAACTAGTTTTTTAATTTCAATTCTAAGAGAGGGCTTAGAAAGGGTGACTTACTATCCCTTGTTTTGTCATATTGGCTAAAGCCTTTGGTAAAAGCCTTGAGGCTAAAACTAGTGTGGGTAAGTTAATCGGCTTCCAGGCATCAATGGGCATAAATAATGTAACACACCTACAATTCATTAGTGGCACTTCTTTTCAGTAAGACTCCCAGATAAGAGGCAAGGGTAATAAACATCATTTTGTGTCACTATGAATTGGTGGTGGGTGGAAAGTAAATGAATCCAAAACAAGCATAAATGTGTGTGTGTGTGTGTGTGTGTGTGTGTGTGTGTGTGTGTGTGTGTGTGTGTGCGTGCGTGTGTGTGTGCGCGCGCGCGCGTGCGTGCGTGTAGGGGGTGTAGGGGATGTGTGTATGTGTGTGGGGTGCATGGGTATGGTGGTGCAGATGCAGCTGCAGGTGGGTGTGGGGCTGTGTGGGTGCTCGTGCATCTCTCTCTCTCTCTCTCTCTCTCTCTCTCTCTTTGTGTGTGTGTGTGGTGCAGGGGCACCTCTACAAACTCCAAGCATTATCATGAGACCTACTAAAGACAAAGGATCAAAGACATCCTCAAATGTCAATTGGGATATATTGAAGCTGATAATGGCAATATGTAATATCAATTTGATTTAAATGTAATAAGTCCTAGAAGTCCTGGTAAAGGACTTAGGACCAAGAATGGTGTAAGGGTGGCCAATAGTGCCAAGAGGGGATCTAAGTTGTTTAGTGGGGTCAATTAGGTCCTAGAAGTAATAAGGAATTGATTTTGGATAAATTTTAATATGTTTTTAATAATTAAATGTTTTAGTTTATAAGTTGGAAATTCAAATATTTGAATTCCAACGGTTAGATGCATTTAGGTGGGGAAATGAGTTTAGGGGCTTAAAACACTTTGTAACCACTTGGGTTTGGTTTTGTAAGTTTCTAACCATCTTATAAACACCCTTGAATTCTTGGGAGATGGCATGGTATAGACTGGTGAAGGATTGTATGGACTCTTACTTAGAAATGCAATAAAATTCAGAATTTCATAAGTTCCTTTGCATGTTTTGATCTCTAAATATCTCCATTGGATTTTTTGATGCTTGGAATATGTGTGTATGGTGGTATAAAACATTTCTCGATGCTTTGAAGTCTTTTTTATTCCATTTAAATCAATTTACATTGACTGTCCTCATTAAGTGATTGTTTTCCATAGTAGTTTTGGTAATTTCTTTAATGTGAAGGCACCATTCCATGAATTTTATTATTGTTTCTCATGTAATGATGCAAATTTAACATGTAAAACACTATTCTAACATGATATGTTGCAGAAGAGTTGAATTGGATAGGTGAACACCAAAATTGTATGTTGAAACATGAAGGAATTGCTTGGAACAGAGCAGCAGCGAGCAATTAGCCTTAAGAAGGACCACATCTAATGTTGTGGATTGTCTTAAAATGATGTATGAATGGTGAATCCACCATTGGTTAATTCTGGAAGTGCTTGGAAACCATACATTGAGAAATCCCTAATTGCAGGAGCAATTTGGTGAGGGTATGTTAGAAACCCCATAGGGAAAAAAAAATTTGACAAACCAATTTGATAATCCTTAGTTTTAGACAATTTCAAGACTTTGTGCCAAGTGGAATAACATGGAAGCAGACAAAAATGGTACTTCCTTTGTAAATGCACCCAATTAGCCCTCTTGAAAATGGTGAACAGTCAGTTTTTGGAACAGTTGGTCCAAAGTACCTATACCAAATATTTTGATATATTTTGTGCAAGGGGAATGGCTGTTTGAATCTGTATTTTATTTGGAAGTTTTTTGGGAAAACAAAAATTTATGTTGGTTTTACTTGCTAGTTAGGGCTATGAGGATTGAGAGCCTAAAGTTGGGATTGGGGGTAAGATCTTGAAGTGGAACTTCAAGAAACTTTTGAACTTTGTTAAATCAACATTTTGAGCCATGTTGAATCCCTAGAATAATTAGGGAGTTGGAGGAAGCTAGAGTGATAGGTTTGAGGCATATTAGTACTTGGGGTCACTTGGTTGAAGAATCCCCTTTTCAGAAAAAGAACAACTTGATTAGAATAATACCACCACCAAGCCTATCACCTTTGTATCAATTTGTATCAGATCCTAGGAGCATCCTAGGTGAAGAGTTGAGGAGTTTATTTTGAGATCATTGTTGGATTGATCCTTTGTAGAAGCCTTGGAGTGTTCATTCCTCTTTGAGTGTTCCAGAGTTGATCTTTGCTTCAGAGATGCCAGAAGGAGAAGAAGAGGGGATCCCACAGAGGGTCACTAATGCTGAACTTGCTAAGTTGGTAAGAGAGAAGATGGAAGACAATGGAATGCTAAGAGAAGAAGTTAAGAGGTTGACAGACCTTGTGGACAAACAAGGAAATGGAGAAGACCGTGAAGATGAACAATCTGTAGCAGAAAGAGAGGAACCTGTTGATCTTGAGGATGCAAGATTAGAAAGAATCTTGAAGGCAGTAAAGCTTGGTGACTCAAAGGTAAAAGTTGAACTTCCTATGTACTATGGTAAGATGGATGATGAAATTTTATTGGATTGGTTCAGTGCTCTTGAAAATTGCTTTGATTGTGATGATGTTGAAGATAGAATAAAGGTTAAGATTGATAAGTCTAGAATGAAAGGGCATGCATTGTTATGGTGGGATAACCTGCAGGCTGATAGGATGAAGAAGGTTTGGTCTAAGATCACATCATGGACAAGAATGATGGAGAGGATGAAGGAAAAGTTCCTTCCTAAAGACTACAAAGTACAGTTGTACAAGAGGATGTAAGGACTGAGACAAAAATACATTGATGTCTCAAGGTATACTAAGTAATTTCACAAGTTGGATATAAGGGTAGCACATGATGAAGATGTAGAAGAGAAGGTAGCACAGTACCTTGGAGGATTAAGGTACACCATTCAAGATGAAATGTTTATGGCTACACCTAGAACCTTGGAGGAATGTTTCAAGTTAGTCATGAAGGCCGAAGACAAGTTGAGAAGGAGACAAGATAGACAAGGAAGTGGAAGAGGTCAAGAAACCAGAGGAAGAGGTGGTAGGTCTAATAAAGGACAAGTGAAAAATAACAATGACAAGGGCAAAGAGATAGTTATTGATACAAAACAAAGAGGAGTCAATAGATATGGTAGGGGTAGTGGTGTATTCACAAGTATATGCTTTACCTGTAGAGCAGTAGGACATTAATCCTACAAGTGTCTCGAGAAAGGATAGACTTCAATAAGGTGGAGAGAAGAGTCACCTTGACACAAGATGAAGCAGAAGAAAAGAAGGAAGAAATATTATCACTTGCAGTAGATCCAATCATGGAAGGAGACTTCTTGATGGTAAGAAGAAGACAAGAAATGCCAAAGGAAACTAAAGTATTAATTTTCAGAACTAATTGTGAAAGCTATGGTAAGATTTGTAGAATGATCATTTATTCTAGTTCATTTGACAATTTGGTATCTTATGAGATGGTTAACAAGCTGAATTTGAAAAGATTTCCCATTTCTAAACCATATAAGGCATCATGGGTGAGTGATGAACAAAATATTGTTGTTAGGGAACAAGCATTTGTTGATTTTTTAATTGGATCCTATAGTGATAGGGTTTTGTGTTATATAATCCCTATGACCTGTTGTCATATTATTCTTGGAAGGCCATAGCAAGCATATAGGGATATAGTTCATTATGGTTTATCAAATATATATGTTGTGCATAAGGATGGTAAGAAATTCACACTTACTCCTTTGCCAAGTGATGATATTGAGGAAGAAAGAATTGTATGCTTTGGTGCCAAGAAGTATGTTACTTTGCAGGGGTAGATGAAAAATGGTTTTGTGGATTTAGATATGAAGCATAAGACTTCATTGGTAATGATGAAAAATATAGTTGATTCTAAGGAATGCAAGAGTTCTGATTTGCAGTAGACAGTGAGTGAAAGAGGAGTGTTCAAAAGAACATTTTGGTGTCCTATTGTGTCACCAAGGAAGGGTGATGTTGGTATGTCTATGAAGGACGGTGGAAGGAGTCTATTTGATCCTAAGGAGTAGATGAAAGGGTAGTTTGAAAGGACACAAGTTGACTGTCCTAAAATAGTGAGGAACAAGGTCATCATTGGTGGTGACAAAGATACATTTTTGTTAAATGTATTTCTAATACTTTGAATGCAGGTTGCAAAGATGAGAAAGGTGATAAGATGCAGTTGAGAAGTTGTAGGTATCCATCTAGGAGAATGGGTGGAAAGAAGACTACATCTCTTCACTCTTGGGAAAAGAGTTGCTTTGAAGGTGGGGTGTATGGTGCAGGAGCACCTCTGCAAACTCCAAGGGTCATCATGAGACCTACTGAAGACAAAGGATCAAAGACATCCTTAAATTTCAATTGGGTGGCAAGAAGACTACATCTCTTCACTCTTGGGAAAAGAGTTGCTATGAAGGTGGGGTGTATGGTGCAGGGGCACCTCTACAAACTCCAAGGGTCATCATGAGACCTACTGAAGACAAAGGATCAAAGACATCCTTAAATGTCAATTGGGATATATTGAAGCCAATAATGGAAATATCTAATAATCAATTTGATTTAAATGTAATAAGTCCTAGAAGTCCTGGTAAAGGACTTAGGACCAAAAATGATGTAAGGGTGGCCAATAGTGCCAAGAGGAGATCTAAGTTGTTTAGTGGGGTCAATTAGGTCCTAGAAGCAATAAGGAATTGATTTTGGATAGATTTAAATAATTTTTTTATAATAAAATGTTATAGTTTGTAAGTTGGAAATTCAAATATTTGAATTCCAACGGTCATATTCATTTAGGTGGGAAAATTAGTTTAGGGGCTTAAAACACTTTGTAAGCACTGGGAGATGGCATGGTACAGACTTGTGAAGGATTGTACGGACTGTTACTCAAAAATGCAATAAAATTCATAATTCCATAAGTTCCTTTGCATTTTTTGATCTCTAAATCTCTCCATTGGGTTTTTTTATGCTTGGAAGATATGTGCATAGTGGTATAAGACATTTATGGATTCTTTTAATTCTTTTTTATTCCATTTAAATCAATTTACATTGATTGTCCTTATTAAGTGACTGTTTTCCATATAGTTTTGGTAATTTCTTTAATGTGAAGGCATCAATCCATGAATTTTATTGTTTTTTCTCATGGAATGATGCAAATTTAACATGTAAAACACTATTATAACATGATATGTTGCAAAAGAGTTGAATTAGATAGGTGATCCCCAAAACTGTATGTTGAAACTTGAAGGAATTGCTTGGAACAGAGCAACAGTGAGAAATTGGCCTTAAGAAGGACCACATATGATATTGTGGATTGTCTTATAATGATGTATTAATGGTGAATCCAACATTAGTTAAGCCTGGAAGTGCTTGGAAATCATACATTGAGAAAGCCCAAGTTGTAGGAGCAATTTGGTGAGGGTATGTTAGAAACCCCATACGGAAACTTCTTGTTGACAAACCAATTTTATAATCCTTAGTTTTAGACCATTTCAAGACTCTTTACCAAGTGGAATAATGCGGTAGCAGATAGAAATGGTACTTCCTTTGTAAATGCACCCAATTAGCCCTCTTGAAAATGGTGAACAATTAATTTTTGGAATAGTTGGTCCAAAGTACTTATACCAAATCTTTTGAAATATTTTTTGCAAGGGTAATGGGTGTCTAAATCTATAATTTTATTTGGAATTTATTTTAAAAAAACAAAAAGTTATGTTGGTTTTACTCATTGGTTAGGGATAAAAGGATTGAAAGCCTAAAGTGAGGATTGGGGGTAAGATCTTGAAGTGCAACTTCAAGAACCTTTTGAAATTTTTAAAATCAAAATTTTGAGCCATTTTCAATCCCTAGAATAATCATGGAGTTGGAGGAAGTAAGAGTGATAGGTTTGAGGTATATTGGTACTTCAGGTCGCTTGGTTGAAGAATCCCCATTTGAGACAAAGAACAACTTGATCACAAAAATACCCCCACCAAGCCTATCACCTTTGCATTAGTGTGCATGTATAAGGATAATTGCATAGGTAGGTGTGTGTGTGTGTGTGTGTGTGTGTGTGTGCACGCGTGCACGCGTGTGTGTCTATGTGTATTATAGGGTTTAAAATGATATATTAAAAACATAAAGTACTATATTTGTGTGTGTAGATGTGGCTGCAAGCATGTGTGTGTGTGTGTGTGTGTGTGTGTGTGTGTACACACATGCATGTGTATTGGAGTGTGTGCATGTGTGGGTGTGGGAATCAGTGTGGGTGTGGGGTGTGTAGGTTGGTTTGTATTTGTATGTGTGAATTCTAGGGTGTAAAATGATGAATTAAAAATACAAAGTAATATATTTGTGTGTGCAAGTGTGGCATGAAAGTATTTGTGGTATGAGTGTGTGGGTGGGGGTGTCAATGTAGGTGTGAATGTGTCCTGGGTATGTGGGAGTCGGTGTCGGCATTGGTGTGTGTGTGTGTGTGTGTGTGTGTGTGTGTGTGTGTGTGGGTGTGCGCACGCCTGCATGTGGACTATGTGTAT
>MU227206.1:410974-440604 GCA_018584345.1 Thuja plicata
GAATATTCAATTAATTAAATAAATATGACCTCATAATTGATTTTTCTCAATTATCTGAATATTAAATTCAAATATTTGAAAAGAGGATATTTATTAAATAATTAAATATTATTAATTCCTATTTCATGTGTCTCAGCTAAAGAGGGTGAATTTAATTTAATTAAAGTGCTAGGACTTTATTAATTAAATTAATTCGATCATAGGATTTGTTTAGCCAAATAGGTATTTAGGAATTAAATGTGAAGTATGATTGATACAGATTTGGGATTTTCTGCATTTGACACTCAGGTCGAGTAGAGTCAGTTAAAACTCAGAATTGCCTAGTACAATAGGACTTTGATGATTTAGAAGAATAACAACTGCAACAAAATTGGTTAGGGTTGCAAGATGCCAATTTTGGGGTGTTACAGGTGGAACTTAAATGAATCCAAAACAAGCATAAATATATGTGTGGTGTGTGAAAGTGTGTGTGCAGGTGTGTGTGGGTGTAGATGGGTGCGTGTGTGTGGGGTGTACGGGGTTGTGTGTGTGTGTGGGGTGCATGGGTATGGTGGTGCAGATGCAACTGCAAGTGGGTGTGTGAGTGTGTGAGTGTGCATGTGTGCATGTCTAAGGAGCACTGAATACTCTATCATTAGCAAAACAAATCCATGTTTAACAATTACTACAAACCTTAAAATTATATTATTTTACCAGTTAGAATGTAGATGTGACTCGATAGGATAATAATGTATTTGAATAAGGATATAATTTGACATAGTTGATTTGGATAAGTCTGATTGTACATAAAATGATAAAGTAAATGACAATCTACTAACATTCTGAGAAAATAATCAATTTAAAGATGAGTGTGAAATTAAAGACTTTACTAAATTTTATTGTGGAGTCAACTCAAGAGAACAATAGATTTTTTTTTTGTTTTGAAATGATGATAAGATAATATTGAATTATGTAATTTGATTAATGGATGATTTTGAAGAGAAAGTTTATATTCAAAGATGTAGATTAATGATCGAGAAAGAAGTTTCTAAACAAGACAGTTAATTAATCAACAAAAAAAAATTACATGATGATATAAAAAGAGAATTTTATTTTAAAAGTGGAAATTGGCTATCATTTTATTAAATAAATGATTATAATTAGTAAATGGTAAATTAAGTGATAAATAGATAGCAAGGTTCCAATTATTTTTTCAATTCTAATAGAGGCCATAAAAGGGGTAACTTACTATCCCTTGTTTTCTCATTTTGGTTAAAGACATTGGAAACAAACTTAAGGTTGAAGCTAGTGTTGGTAATTTAATTGACTTGTAGGTATTAAGGGGCACAAATAATGTAAAATTTCTACAATTCATTTTTGACACTTCTTTTCAAAATGACTTCAAGATCAGATAAGGGTCATAATGATAATTATTTATCAATACAAATTCATTGTAGGGCAGAAAGTAAATAAATTCAAATCAAGGATAAATATGTGTGTGTGCACGTGCACATGCATGTGTGCATATGTGTGGGTAGGTGGTTATGCATGATCATTGGTGTGTATGAGTGTGTGTGCATGTACATCACATACATGTGTGTGTGTGTGTGTGTGTGTGTGCATGCGCGCGTGCGTGACAAAAGAAAATGATTAGTTGAAAACACAAAGTACTCCATTATTATCAAAATAAATCCCTATTTAACAGTCACTGCAACCCTTGAAAGCATATTGATTTTACCTGTTAGAATCTAGATTTGACTTAACAAATCCTCGTCAATACTTTAAAAGATTCAATCATTTTCTCAATTCTCATCCAATAATTTGGCTCATCATGACAAAAACAAGGGAAGTTTGACTCTCCTTTTCTTCTTAACTATGTCACCTTTACAATCATATTCCATTTTCTCCTCCTATCATTAACCATTTTGATTGTTGGATAATTTTGTATAACATCTTCAATTTTATTTTCAAGATTATATCCTAGAATGAATGATCTAACAAAGCCCTTAGGATCATACTACATTCCCCTTTCATACCTCATCTTATATCTTCTTAGAAGTACATACAATTTCTCAAGCGCATCTTTGTTTGTAACATGGAAATCAAAGAACTTGCATTGGGTAGGGAACAAAGAAAACTTGTGGTGTCTTCTAAAATGGAAATAGTCCATTCTATCCAGTACCAAATTACTTCAAGAAAAGCATTCGTGCGAGGCACAATCCTTGGCAATATATGAGGAGTAACTAGAGATCCATAAATCCTAATTGCAGTGGTTTCTCCATGAATGGAAAAATCTCCCCAATTATGTGAAATCCCAAGATCCCTCTTTCTTTCTATTGGTTTGAGGAAATCCAATACTAGAGTTGGAATTTTCTCCTATGAAATTCTCATGTACCCTATAATTCTCTACACAAAAAAATTCTTTAAAAGTGACAAATTTTTTCATTTGGAAATGCATGCTTCAGAGAAAAGTCCAGGTCTAACTAGCATCTTCTTATTCTCATCATCAACTAACTTAATTTGCAACTTGTATTTATTCCACAATTTCTCCCCTTTGTACAAGAATAAATAACACAAGAAGGAGTACCATTTGAAATCAAATTAGTCCTTATCAAAATTTTCCTTAGTTATATGCAAGCTCTCATTTAAAAAATTCTTTAAATACTAAGCAAAATCAAATTACTTAGTGTTCCTCATAGGATCTTAAATTTTTGCACATACACACATCATGCCAATTGGGATTTTTGTTTGGGCATCAACCCCCATAACTTGTTATAATGTATAATAGTTTTTTATGAAGTAATCTTCAAATGTATTTAATTCAAAAGGCTCTTGCTCAAAACTAGTCATATTTATGGATTTCCCATTTCCATCTTTCAGTCTAAAGTTTGGAATGAGGGTTCCTTTATACCATTTATCATGTACCTTATACTCCTCTTTATGCTTCTTCAAATTGAAATTGAACAATGCCCCAAAATTTAAATCAAAGACTTTTGTAATGAACTAGCTCTATATTATCACCATGGGACACATGTTGGCATTTAGTGGCCTCACAATGATAATTCATCACCCAAAATTCTACCCACATGTTGCCACAAACCAATCAGGTGCTCCAACTCATCATGTCATGTCTTCAAACCTTGAAATGGTCCCATTTAATATCAGAGATCATCATTCTCTATAAAGATGCATAATCTTCATGCACTTTTTGACCATAGGGCCACAAGAATCAGTGATTCTCCTCATACTTGTCGGCAATTTATGGCTTGGGTTCACTTTGCATCAAACGATGGATCTTTCTCTGGAGGGTATCTTTTTCTAATAGTATTCTTCATCACAATACCACACAATTTGTTAGATAGATTCTTGACTTTTCCATTAGGCCCCACAACTTAAAGGGTCTATTCAACACATGTAGACTTGACAAGGCTATCATAAAACTTAAAGGGGACATCACTAGGTCATTTATGGGAGGACAATTATCCACCATGTAATTATTTCAATGTGACACTTGTCTCTATTCAATTCACTTTTTGAAGGTAATTGGTTTTGTGAAACATTTGTCGCAAGATTGAACCTATGTCATTGATAATCAATTATCAGGCGCTGCATATGTCTTTTGACTAAATGAGGGTATGGTAAGAGATTACCTTGATACTTGATAGGATATTTTTGGGGGAAGAAAACATTAAATCTTCTTGAAATAATAAAACAGGATGAACCTGGTAACGTGTTGAGAAGCCTAGGTTGAGGGGTTGGTCACCATTATGAGTAAAAATACTTTAAGATATAACTTAGGGAACATGTGATGGTTGATAGAAAGTGAATAATGAATCAAAACACAAAACTTAAAATGGGATATCATTAGGTCATTTGTGAGATAACAATTGCCTTACTTGGAATCTTTTCAACGTGACACTTTTCTCAATTTCAATTACTTTGTTAAGGAAATCGGTTCTATGAGATATTCAACCTATAATTGAACCTACATCATTGATATTTGATCATTAGACAATACATATGTCTTCTAACTAAAAGAGGGTATCGTAAGAGGGGACCTTGCTAATTCCTAGACTATTTGTTGGGGGAGAAAACATTAAAGTTACTTGAAAAATTAACATGGGTTGAAGTCGGTAATGAGTTTAGAAGCGTAGGTTGAGGGGTTGGTCACCATGACGAACCCAAATACTTAAGATATAGCTTAGGCAACGGAAAATGGACAATAGAAAGTCAAAAATGAATCAAAATGGAAAACCAGTGGATGGGATGCATTAGGCAATACAAAGGTGACATTGATCTCAATTTCAATGACTCTATGTAGGAAATTGGTTGTGCTAGAGCTCTAGCCCAAATTCAAAAAGTTAAAGATTAGGATGACAAGGTGTTTAGGCCATTTTTCTTCATCTTGCATTTGTTGAACAATGAAGTGAATTTTTTTAGAGTCATTGTGTGTATTTTGAATTTTCAAGGATGCCTCCATTTTGGATATGTAATCATCACCTTTATTTTTTGAAGGATATTGGAGTACTTGGCTAAAAAAATACCCATAGAATATTGCTATAAAGAGGGATGTTGAGACTACTCAAATCATTCTAAGTCTAGATTCCACAAGATATTTTTGTATGAATTATTCTCTTCTCTAAGTTCCACACTTCTACAAAGCATTTTTTAGGTTAATAGGATGACACCATTACACTATTGTGGATACTGTAAATTATGCTCCCTCTACTTATGCAGTTTTAAAGGAAAAGGGAAACCAATTTGGCATAGATTTAGGATGGGAAAAATTGGAAAGAATTAGAGGGGTGGAATAAGGTGGGATAGAGACCCTAAAATTGGATCTCTAGAATTGTGATCCCATGTTTCTCTCTTCTAGTGGCTTGTTAGAAATAGATATTAGTGGTTCACTAAAACTACTTGTAAGGGCTTCAGACTTGATAATGAAGTCCATAAAAGCCACATGAATAGGACATATGGAGCTTTTATGAAACTTTGGAAGTTCTATAGCCCTATTCCATTCCTGGAAATCTCTTATACAATATTCCATTGTTCTAGGTGGTGATTGGGTTTTGAAAACACTTGTAACAAGGGTTTTTTTGGAAAGAAGACTTATTTTGTTTCAGATCGCCATCTAAAATCTTGGAAATTGGGGTGTTATTCCAAACTTGTCAATTTGTATCAATTTTTCATGAAGACTCCTTTTGGTCATGAATGAATCTTTTCTATTTTTGGTTGGATTCTATTACATCTTTCCAAATTTCTCAATTTTCATGTACCATGTAACATTGTAAATTATTATTATTAATAATACAATATATGTATAAATGGTTGTGTTGATCTTCATTATTCACTTGTGCAAAAGAGTTATTTTGTGTGATGGTATAATTTTCATTTGAAATATACCAATATAATTCTTTCATTTAAATGATGGAATAATCTATTAAAATCTGAATTTGGTTCCCAATTCAAGATCTTTTTCATTCTTCAACTAACAATCATTTATTATTACTGACATTGATTGTCCATGACTGAAGTTTGATGTTCATCATGCCTTTAAGGATTGGTTACAACTTGTGTGTATTTTTTATTTTCAAGGATGCCTTCATTTTTATATGTAATGATCACCTTTATAAAGTAATGAAAAAGCCCTCAATTATATTTTTACCCATAAAATTTCACTATAAAGAGAATTGTTGAGATCAAGTCAAATGATGGTACACTTCTCTTTTCTCATTGAGATGAAAGATGTTGATTGACATGATTATATACATTTTCAAGATTGTTGTCATTTACACTTTTCAAGGAGCTGAAATAATCAAAATAGGATGTGTTTACCTGATATGTAATCATCAACTTTATTTAATGACAAAGTACTTTAATATCAAACTAACAGCAAAGCAAACAATTATTTTTATAATAGGCATGAAGGATGACTACTTTTCATTTATCAATATAGTGGTCCCACTTCTCTATTCTTTCTTATTAGTGGTCTATTAGGTCAAAGATGATGTTTTTCGCTATATTGTTGGGTTGTTGTAAATTCTCCTACCTCCAACTATGTAGTTTTAGAGGAAAGGGAAGACCAATTCCACTTAGAGTTAGGATGAGTGGAATTAGAAATAATTAGAGGGGTGACATTATGCTTTAAAAATTAGAGGGGTGAAAGAATGATAATCCTTAAGAATTCTCCCACAACATTAGGTTGAAGGAAAAAAACCCATTAATTCTACCATTGTGCACAAGACATTGTAACATCGAGTAGGACATGACTAGTGTTCATCATGACCTTTCTCCATCACACACCTCCATAAGTAAAAATATATATAATTAAACATTCAAAACCACAAACTGATAGACCTTTCTTCACTCTGACATGAGCTATTTCAGCCTCTAGCTACAACCTCTCCACCTCATCATTATCAGATAAATTTGCAATTACTACTATTGATGAGGAGGAAAAGGTAGGAAGGAAGCCTTTAAATATGACTTGTGAAGTTGATACTTCTGACATCATACAAAACCATTAGGGAAACCTCCATTTAGGATATGTGATCATCACCAACCCACATTTTACACTCTTCAAGGAACTAACATAATCAAAATAGGATATATTTAGGATATGTAATCATAACCTTTATTTATTGACAGGGTACATTTTTAGCTAGGTGCCAAACAATTCTACTATAAAGAGGCCTCACGGATGGCTATTTGTCATTGTTCAATGTACTTTTTCACTCATCTCTTCTTAGTTCTTAGAACTGGTCTATTAGGTTAAGAAGGATTATATCATTGTATTGTTGGGGTTACTATAAATTTTCTTACATGTAACTATGTAGTTATAGAGGAATGGAGAGACCAATTCTAAAGTTACTAAGCACTTTTGGAGGTCCCTTTTTTTTACTTTTCTTTCTCTGTAATAAAATATATCTGCTCCTAAGGGACAACATTACAGTGAGGGAAGAAGTAATTAAGCATATTCAATTAGAATGGGAGAATGGGAAAGAATTATATGAGTGCAATAAGGTAGGGGAGAGAGGTAGAAAAAGGGAAGTGGGGGATGGAAAAAGGGAAGCAAACTTATGCAGGAGCATCCATGGTGTAAGAGCAATCTTGCATCACCCAAAAATATTGTCTAGTTTTTCAATAAGGTCTACATTTGGGAAAAGATAGTATTTTTTGGAAAGTTTACTATTTTTATTAGGTTGCTCATTTGAGCTCATATTGTTTCATTACTTCCTTGGAGGTTAATTTTGGATATATATGTATGTCAGTAAATTTTAATGACAAGATCAAGTCTGGTTTTGCAGATATTGAATATTCTATTTTGGTAGGGTGGTTTTAAAAACCTTGAACTCGATTTTGAAGGATTTAGAGGCTCTGAAAGGGGATCAAACTTTGATCAACTTGTGTTTAACTATTCTAGGGTTGTAAAGCGCTTCATGGGATTTTTGAAATGGGGTCATAATAGCCAATCGACTTCATGGCTCACTAGTTATGGTTTTCAGAAGTTGGGCCATCAAGACTCTAGTTTCAATTTAAAAGGAAGAGAGAGAACAATCACTTAAGGCGGGAAATTCAACCAATGAGCACCAAAATAGGAAAATTTCACTTTCCAAAATACTCTAAGGTGGTTAATTGTGCCACTTATAGGGCTGGAGGGTGATTTTAGGGTTCAGTTCTAGAAGTGTAGATTGTGGTTCTATCTTGTAGATTATTCCAATGAAAATGCCCATGTGGTTGTAGCATGTTATTTTTTTATAATATTGTAATGTCATTTCATTGAAGATAGTAGAAAGAAAGTGTTTATGTTCTTTCCATTGTTCTGTTCTTGAATTATTTTTTTATTTCCATGTTGTATTGTGTGTTTTTGGTTGAATAAAGGGAGTACCCTTCATCACAAAAAAATTTACTCCCTCCTTTTTTTGCAGGATTATTCTTTCCCAAGACATGGACAACAAATTTTCTATTACAACAATAGGCTAAAGGATAAGAACATTGGTGAATCTTGAAGCTACAATTATGTTGACATTTTTCTATATAGCAAGAACATTCTCCACTATCTAGGACATTGAGCTATCTAGTGTTCCATGTGCCTTGAGAACATTGATCTATCTAGTGAGCTATCCCCAAGTCCATAACATATGTAGCAAATTGGTACTTATTATGGCATTAGGTGAAATGTAAAAATGACATGTCATGTATACATAATACATGAGTATGCATTATCTTAGCTCTAAGAGTCTATGAATTAACTATTAAAAAGGATGTATCATGTACCATGTAACACTGTAATTCATTGTTAATATCTAATTAATGGTTTTGGTTTAACAATGTTACTGTTCTTCGTTATTTATTTGCAATAAAGAATTGTTTTAGTATGTACATTTGCATAATTTTTTAAGTATTTATTTAACCTATCGAAACCCTTACATAAAATTATCAATATTACGGTAACAAATTTAAATTCTAACCCTTTCTTAAAAAGATTCAGAAAGAGAAATGAAAATGTAGACCATAAAATTTGTTAAATTACATACGTAAGTGGAGAAAAGTGACAATTGAAATAAACACTTAAGAAGTTTGATGTGCATTCTAATAAAATATATCATAACCTTGGGATAAAAATTACAAAATATGATTGGTAAAGGTAGTATATTTTATTAATAATAACCATTTTACATTATGAATTCATGTATCCAAAACCATCACAGGTTGGACCAAAAAACTTTTTTCATTTGCTACAACCTAGACAAACATTGATTTGCCAAAAAAGTAAACAAAAAAGTTTCTGACTACCCGAACTCATATGTTTTTCATACAAAAAACAAAAAGGATCCATCCACCCTTCTATTTCCCATGGTTGGATTCTATAGTGGACTATGCATCTTCCCTCCACTTCTTCTGACCCTTTCTCTCTGTCTTTGGCTCCTCATCCTCCTCTCATTGGGATCTCCCCTCCCACACTCTGAGATAGTCCTTAATGAAATTTAGACTATTTTTTATAGATACACACCGCACTTTCTTATTACACAAAGCACTCTAGATGAAAAATAGATGTAGGGGGGATGAATTCCACCATGTGTAACCAATCACCACCCAGGGCCACAAAACCCTCCCCCAACCTTGCAATAGTGATGAAATATGTCAGAACCCCACACCACTCCTCTCAAATGTATTGGTTCATAATCCAATGTGCATATTTCTTGGTGTCCAACTCAAGGCACCAAGCCAAAAATAAAGATGCAATATATGTATTTGTTCTATATATCTACTCTACTTTTAGAAATTCATCTCCCAAAACAACGAACATCTTGTTAATGAAGTCAGTATCTTCAAATTTGAAGACATGCTTCAACCTTTCCTCAAAGACTTTTCCCCAAAAGACAACCATATGCTTTTGGTTTTGCAGGGAGAAATTAGCATGTATTTTAAGGCTCCTAGAAAGATATTGTGTTTTTCTTCCAAATTAGAGTACAAATAACAACGTATTTAAACTTACTCTGCATGCTCTCCACCTCACATAATTAATTTTCTACAGTTTACCTTTTTGTAACATCCATTTAGGTCGACACGTCTGTCAAATAGAAAAGGATCTTTCCTTTCCTTTCCTTTTCCCTTACCAACCCCTCAATTCTAGAATTAACTCTTAACACAACTTAGAGTTGGAGTATTTTTTTGGAAGAGGAAGTTAATTATTGTTTTTATTTATGCCAAAAAGGTTTTAGAATATTTACACATTAAACCATCAAATGAATCAAGCGATGCAAAGGTGAAACTTGTCTTAATTGTGGAAAATTTACAAAGAAAATTGCTTATATTAGACATTCTTCCCAAAATTGAACATATGTCATTAATATTTGATCAATTGATGGTGCATATGTCTTTATTGTAGTCGAACATTTGACCTTATCGAACTTGGGCTCACCACTAATTTTGCAAAATTGTGAAACCCTTGTGAGTGGCTCAATCAAATTACGTTTTACACGCTAGCATAGTGGCACCATGTGAAAACTAACATTTTACATGTTTCGATGAAGACGTTGTTTATTCTAAGGTGACGTTGTTTATTCTAAGGTGACTAATGACTAGCCAATAACACACTTTCATTGGAGGTTTATTTCACACATGTGAGATTGCAAAACCACAAACTGGGGACATGTTTCTGCATTATGTAGCAATAAATACAATAGTCAAATCAAATAACACTCTTAAGTCTACATCAATTAAAAAACACTCAAATCAACTAATTTCATAGTATCACTACTATGAAGGTGGTATTGGTGTCGTGAGTACTTCCATAAAGTTGTGACATAAAATCCTTCTGCGAAAACATAGAAAATTGACTCCTGTTTGGATTAATTAATTTGACTGATATTTGATATAGTTAACTTCATGTCATTTATGCCAACTTGTGCAAATTAGTAGTCCTCATCGCTAGCTTACTATGGCTTAAAGTTTAAACATCTTGAATTTAGTACTCTTCAGTCAAATTTGTACAAGTTTAGTTGATCAAAGCAACTAAATTAATGCAAGAAAATATGTTGTTCTTCATTACACTCGTGTGAGCTTAATGGTTTTTGGCTTTAAAGTCAAAGAGTTTCATTTTCTAAATTAAGTAAAAATAGATATATTTTTCTATTTGTATCTAACAAATAACTTAGTCATGGACACACCCACAAGGTTGACAATGAATTTGAGGCAAATGGCATTCTTAGGAAGAATATCATACATGTGTCTTAGGCACCATTTGGAAATTGACATAAGCTTTGTCATAAAAAAATGTAAAATGTATCCTTAGGGACGAGTTTATGGTTTTTAAAACTAGATATAGAGTTAACACAAATGTGTCCTCTTTCTTTGTAGTGTCTCTCCCCGACTTGGGAGAGGACAACGATACAATGTTACAACTGAGGGAGTGAATGATAAAAGGCGACTTCTTAGTTAGCCTGGATGATCTAGTGGAGGTAACCTAGCTTGGAATTTTGGTGCCTTTACCCAAATATATTGAAATACATCTTGAGACCTACTATCCAATACACTTGTATTAGTTCTTCGAAGGTTTTCAACAAACTACCTTAACTATGCATGGCAGCAAAACACATAAGGCATGTCGCTTCCTAAAGATACTACTTGTGTTCGAGTCCATAAACAACACATTGTATATTGAGGAATTCATGGGTCAACATTTTGCTTAAGAAGGACATTTTTGATATTTCTTAATGTCCTATGTGTATTTCTTTCTCACTAGCTTTTGGTCAATGCTCACTTTCATAGTCTAACAGTCTCTATCTCTATTTGTGCTCACATTTTTCGTCAATTGTCTATTTTTGACAATTTTATCATTTTTAATATTTGAATCTATTCACTATAAGTAATATCTTAGGAGCCATGACCACTCTGTATTTTGTAAATAAATATCAAGCAAATATAATAAAACACGAAACGTTTTAATTATCATTTTGACAATTTGTTTATGATTTGAAACTCTATAAACATAGATCTAATCTTTCAGAAACATGAATTTGAATAAGAATTTGGTCTACTTAATTTGTAATACATTAAAGAACATTACTGTAAGAAAACAATCTTGGAAATTGATTTGACCATGGACACTAAGGTTGTCACTTTGACTAAAGTTGGTGGTGACTCATGAGAGTACAATGATGAGAAGACAGTTAGTATTGATGGTATGGCCTATGTGTCAGGGGATTTTGAATGACAACTTTGTATTTTCATTTATGTTCATCTAGGTGGCATGTGTATGAGGAACGGTTCACATTCTTTGAGAGAAAATCACATACCTCCACCATTTCTTAAGTGACAATAATCTCATTTGTCTTTTACAAGTTGACCAATATAGTGCAAGGTGTCTTATGTGGTATTTTGGCAATAAGAAGTAGCCCAACTTCTCTCTCCATGATGAAAATTTGATGGTGACCTTTTAGGGAATAATTTCCTATGAGAGATTGCATAAATTATTCCTCCTTAAAATGATGATTTCATGCTACAAATAAAAATAATATTGGGTGATCACACGGGGCTTCACTTAGTGAACGTGAATCATAGCATGTGTGTTTGTGGTATACTAAAGAATCCCCCTATTTAAAAAAAATATTGCCCCAAACTCCCTTTTTGTCACCCCCCTCCAATACCCCTCCAATACACCTCACACCTATTTTTGTGTATTAACCCCCACCTCCCAAAAGACCCTTGCCCACTATTTAGGCAATATATTGCCCCTTTTTTGCCCATTTTAAATACCCCAATATGAACACATGTAATAGTGTATTTCCCCTTCAGTGAAGACCCTGTGGATGATGATTTCTTGGAGGCCAAATATTGTTTATGCACCAATGTGGACATCTCTTCTCTATTGATGGCACAGTGTCCTGAACTTGGCTCTAAGGAGAACACCACTAGACTTATGTTGTAGTATGTGCAAGAAGAGTTGTATGTGTTGACATAACTGATGCAGTAATGATTTTGATTGCATGATGATCATTTATTGTATTTTTATTAATGTCAAGCATTGACCTAGTGGTCCTAGTATGTTGCTGAGTATAAGTTTGATGAATAAAGTATTGCGATGAGTTTCAGTTGTAGAGATCCTTATGAGAGACTTGGGGATGTCTCTGAATGTCAAATGTTTGACTGCTACTATTGATGTATATCGGTAAGAAAGTTGTGATCGGATAAATGTTGATAGTGCAACTATTACAATAGTCAGTAACAGGTGATAGGTGATTTGATTGGTTTGTCAAATCTATGATGTGGTATTTGGCACAATTATAAGATAAGCTCAAGGACGGTGTGTAGAATCTATGGGTGTGACCGCAACTTATTTGGATGACCAATGGAGAGGTATTGCAATTGCAGAAGTGGTTCCAGGATAAAGAGCTTATGTTCTTAAGGTACCGATGGTAGATCTTGAATTGGTAAATGGAATGGAAGCAGCGATGAATAAAGTTGTGTTAGTCACGATGTGGTGACGTTTCCTAATGATTAGAGGTGATTATGTGGAGTTTTAATGTTTGATTCTAGCGTGTCATGAAGATTCTAGAAGAAGGGTTTGTTGAGTCAAAATGTGTTTGATTGTTCTTCATGAATTCGTAAGTAAATCTAAGTGTGGATCGACATGGTATATGGAAATAGTTTTGTGCATCAAGATATGTGTATTTGTGTTTAAGCGGGAAGCTTTAAAGTCAAATTGTAATGTGTTTAGGGAAAGATTAAGGTGGTGGAAGGCTCTAGGATTTGATGAATAGCATATATGTGATAAAGTTGAAAGAATTATGTGTTGATAGTGGATAGACGATGTTTGTGTGAAGGTGCAATCAAACCAGGGTAAATTTGAGTCTAAAGAGAAGAGGTTGTGTGCATTAGATCAAATTTGATCAAGCAGAGGTGTTGTTATTTACATATCATTCTACATGTTGCTCCCTAACAGTTACAGCAGTCAAAAACCCTTAACCGGGTGGATCCTAACAGGTCTTTATTGTAAATCCTTTAACAGGGTGGCACATTAGCTTTTATCTTAAATCCTCTAACAAGGCATCTCCTAACAGGGCTAGAGGTAAATCCCTTAACCAGGTGGCACCTAACAGCATCTTTGTAAATTCCTAATAAGGTTAAGCTCCTCACAGGGTATATTCAGAAGAGTGAAAAAAATTATGGATACTAATTCCCACAATCATTTTTCCCAAGTTGGGTTTCCACGTGAAAAATATGTGTCAATTTTTTCATTTCTTTGTGTATGTACTCATGTATTTGAAGTTTTCATTTTCTACTATTAAGTTAATCTTGTGAATGTTCTTATAAGGCTCAAAAATTGTCAATAGGTTGATTACTAATTTACCCCCCCCCACCCCTCTCAGTGATCTAATCTCTTAGGACTGACAATTGGTATCAAATATCTGGTCCTCTATTATGGTGAAGCTTAACAGCTTGAGGCAAAGATCCAAAGATAATGAGAAAGGAAGGTCCTAAGATCGTAAGGGAGAAATACCTAGTATGGTGTGGCAAAATGAGGCTCTATCTGAAAGGTATGGGAAGTCAATATTGGGATCATGTTGTTAAAAAATATAATACCCCTATAGGCACCCTTATTGCAGATGAGTTGAAGGTACAACAAGAGCATACTACAACTATGGAATCCATTGCTAGTACTCTATTTGATGCAGATTTTATCAATGTTCAAGATCTAGACACTGCTCATGACATGTGGGAGTAATTAAAGATAATTTACAGTGGAGATTCGCATGTGTAGAAGGCTAAGGTCGATATTCTAAAAGAAAATTTTGATGATATGATGATGCAGGAAAGTGAGAATATTGAACAGTACAGTCAAAGGATCAAGGATGTGGTTTCTGCTATCAAAGGTGTTGGTGGAACATTTGAGGAACAAGATGTGGTAAAAAAATACTAAGAACCTTTTTACCTCAATATTCCATTAGGGTTTTTGTTATTCAAGAAATTAGATCTTTAGGAAGTAGATATGTTATTCTGGATGCTTTGATAGGAAAATTGACAACATTTGAGATAAGTAATTTTGATGATAGTATGCCTAAAGTTGAAGTTGCATTTAAATCATCTATGACTCTTGCACCGACAAGGAAAGGAAAGGAGGTTGCTAATAATTCTTCTATTATAAAATTTTACTCTAATGATTATGAATCCATTTTTTTGGAAGAAAAGGAACACGAAGAGTTGGAAGCTTTACTTGCTAAGAGGTTGCCTAGAGGAAAATGTAAGTACAAGGGTAAGTTGCCTCTCAAATGTTTTTCATGTAACAAGCTTGTGTTAAATAACTGATAGGGGGGGTGAATCAGTTAGTTCTCAATTATCCTACAGTCCCAAATTCTCCCAAATGTATATAAAAACAATCTCAAACATATAAATCAACTTGGTGAAATATAATTGTAATCTCAAACTTTTAGTCCTATACCGAGTAGCAATAAATCAATACTGTGATTACCGATCAATGTAGATAAAGTAATGTGTAAAGAAAAATAACAATCCACAACAATCATACACATTAACACATAGATTTTTAATGTGGAAACCCTACTAAGGGAAAAACCACCTGGGACCGATAACCCAAAATATTTCACTCTTCCTAAGTGAGCTCAATTAAGAGCCAACTTGTTAAAGGTTACAATGCACACTGTTAAATGTGGCCTGGTTAGAGGATTTAAAACTAGTAGTTCTCTCTTAACTAATCATTCACTATGGGTTCAACAAGAAAACACTCAACATTCATTAGAATGTCATAATAAAGACTTTCACGTCCTACTCGGTTAAGATATTTATCTATAGAAATGGTCAAACTGATACAGTAATGATCTGATTCAAATACAACTTTGCTTCCAAAATTTTAGATCTATGCTAAGTACTTAATACCTTTGATCAATTTTTCACTTCATTTCATCAGATTCTTCATACTCTATTCTACTCGGTTAATGTTCTTTTCTCTGTCACTCGGTGTTGTCTGCAGAAATGCTTGGTTTTGTCTTTAACCAGTTTGATCAGTCATGCATAAAAATTTTATGTGTGTGCATCATAGCATGATTCATAATGAATCTCTTGTCTCTTATATAGACATCATAACTCATTTAATTTCCATTCTTTAGATCTTGCCACTTAATCTCCATCGTTGGTTTTGCCGCTTAAACCTTCCTCGGCAATTGTGTCAAAAACATGTTTAATCTTTAGCATCCGGTCTTCCTTGAATTTCATATTCATTTGATAATTATAAAAAATCCTATCATTTACCTCAGAATCATGAATTTTCCATCTCATCATTTTAGTCAGCCTTGGTTTGATTTAATTGCTTAGTCAATGCCGCGATGTGTCGATGATCCCTAGCTCGATTATCACTGTGCTTGGTATACACTGTATTTACTCGGTGTTCACTGTTACTTGGTGTATATAGAACTCTTCAATTACTGACCACATAAACTTTGTTTTTTCCAGATCTTTAATCCATAATAGATGTTTGTTACCATAATGATACTCAAATAAGTTGACATCAATGACAATACATTAACTAATTAATGTCTATCATCACATCTGTAACTCGGTTGATTATTAACAAAATGACTTCAAACATACAATCAGTTATAGTTCATCAATCTCTCCCTTTGGCATTGATGGCAACATAATATGAAATATGCAATATGAAACATGCCATAGAATACCAAACTTATGTTCTACAACTCCAAAATGTTGTAGCTCTCCTTAGCATATATAAAATGTTTCAGCATTTAAAACTCACCATGCAGACTCTCCTACAGATTTGAATCTTCTGTTCTTGAATATTTTCTCTTTGTAGATAGATATGTCATTTCTCTCCCTTTCTTTTTTCACCTTTTATCTCTTGTAGTGGATAGATATTTCATTGATCATTCTCTCCCTTTGACAACAATGCCAAAAAGAAAATATATAGGTCTTAGTAGCCAAAAATGATCTCTAATTTTT
This sequence comes from Thuja plicata, assembly GCA_018584345.1. NCBI lineage: Eukaryota > Viridiplantae > Streptophyta > Pinopsida > Cupressales > Cupressaceae > Thuja > Thuja plicata. The sequence continues at coordinate 427,430 of MU227206.1, forward strand.
GGTGCAGTAGAATAAGTACCTTGCAGTGTACTAATATGTCTTTGTCAGTCTAGCTCAGATTTGCATCAACATGATTGATATTCTAATTACATGAAGGTTGATGCAACCTCCTAGTCAGCTTATTGACCGATAGACAAGGGATGAACCCCTAGTCTACTCCTCAAGTACTCAAATTTATCCTTTGGTAAGGGTTTAGTGAATATGTCTTCAAGTTGTTCTTTTGATTGTACATATTCCAATATAACTTGTTTCTCTTGTACTTGTTCCCTCAAGTAGTGATATTTTGTAGATATGTGCTTTGTTTTTGCATGCATCACAGGGTTCTTTGAAATATTTATTACACTAGTATTATCACAATAAGTTACCACCAGGTCAGTGATCTCTTCATTCATGCCTTTCAAAAGTTGTTTTATCCATGCAATGTTCAAACAGTTTGCAGCAGCAACAACATATTATGCTTCTGTAGTTGACTGAGATATGCATCCTTGATTTTTACTTATCCAAGTAACTAATATTTCCCCTATAAAGAATGCTCTACCAGTAGTGCTCTTTCTATCATCAATGTTCCCAGCCCAATCAGCGTTTATTTCAAATTTTAGTTTGAATTTTCCATCTCTTTTGTACCGTAATCCATAATCTTCAGTGTTCTTCACGTATCTAAAAATTCTCTTTACAACATTCATATGTGATTCTTTGGGATTAGTCAAAAATCTTTCTACAATTCCAACTGCGTGTGCAATATCTGGTCTTGTGTGTACAACATACATCAACTTTCCAATCATAGATCTGTACAATATCTGATTTACCTCAGGTGTCTTATCTTCTTTTGTTAATTTTCATCCTTTCACCATAGGTGTTCCAACTAGTTTTGATTCTTTCATTCTGAATGTCTTCAATACTTCCTTGATGTATTTTGATTGAGTAATGTAGATGCCTTCAGCCTATTGTAAAATTTGCAAGCCAAGAAAAAATTTGATCTCTCCAAACATTGACATTTCAAATTCTTTCCTCATTTCATCAGCAAATGATGTGCATAGGTTATCATTTCCTCCTAATATAATATCATCAGCAAAAATTTCAGCAATAAGAGTCTTATCATTATTTCCTCCTTTCAAATACAAATTGTTGTTATCACTTGTTCTAATAAAGCCAATACCAATAAGATAGGACTCTATTCTTTCATACCATTCTCTCAGTGCTTGTTTCAATCCATATAATGCTTTGTGTAACTTACATACCATGCTTTCCTGAGTAGGATCAACAAAACCTTCATGTTGTTCAATGTATACCTCTTCTTCTAGTATCCCATTCAAAAATACAGATTTAACATCCATTGATATACTTTGAATCCTTTGTATGCAGCATATGCAAGTAATATTCTAACTCCTTCAAGTCTAGCAAGGGGTGCAAAATTTTCTCCATAGTCAATACCTTCTTCTTGTGTGTATCCTTTGCATACTAGTCTTGCTTTATTTCTAGTTACATTTCCATTTGCATCCAATTTATTTCTGAATATCCATTTGGTGCCAATTACATTCTTATCACTTGGTCTCGGTACTAATGTCCATGTTTTGTTTTTTTGTATCTGCTCAATTTCTCCATTTATTACAATAATATATTCTTCATTTTCAAGTGCATCTCTAACATTTTTAGGTTCAAATTCACAAATCAAACATGTTTTGTCTTTCAACTTACTTTGTGCCATCATTCCATCTCTCTTATCTCTAATAATATGGTTCTATGGATGATGTATCCTTACATATTTTGCAAGTACAGGTTCAATTCTTTGTTCTTCATTGTGTTCTCCAGTAGGTTCATTGTGTTCTTGATCATGATCTTCAGTTGCAACATTTTATTGATTCTTGATTGGTGTCTCCTATTGCTCGGTATCATTACCCTATTACACAGTAACCTTAGGTATCTTCTCGGTCAAATTATTAGGTTCTTCAATGTAGGCAAATCTACTATAATCATTTGGTTCTTTTATGCTTTCCTCATCATTCTTCTCGGCAAATTCATCAACTCTTACGTTTTCACTTTCAATGATCTTGTTATAAGTCTTTTTCAAACATTTATAAGCTTTTCTCTTTGTATAATATCCAAGAAATATTCCTTCATCACTTTTTGAATCAAATTTCCCATTTCTATCATCTTTCAGAATATAACGTCGACTTCCAAATATTCTAAAATAACTCGCATTAGGTGTATAACCATACCATAATTCATAAGGTGTCTTGTTTGTATCTTTCTTCAATTGTACTCGGTTCAGTGTATATAAAGTAGCACTTACAATTTCTCTTCAGTATGTTCGTGCAACATTCTTTTCAATCATCAATGTTCTAGCACAATCCACAATCGATCTATTTCTTCTTTCAGCAATTCCATTTTGTTGTAGTGTCCTCGATGCAGAGACCTGTCTCTTAATTCCATACTCATTACAAAATTGAGTGAGCTCATCATAAATAAATTCACCTCCTCTATCAGATCTCAAACATTTAAGTTCTCTACCACTTTCTTTTTCCACTTTAGCTTTGTACCATTTGAACATCTTAAACACTTCAGATTTTTCTTTTAAGAACATGACAGTCATCATTCTAGAGTAGTCATCAATAAATAAAATAAAGTATATGTCACCATAATAACTCCATGTTATCATTGGTCCACATAGGTCTGTATGAACTATCTCCAAAATATCATTAGATGAAAAATTCTTGCTCTTAAAACTTGATTTTGACATTTTCCTATTTGACAATTCATGCACATTACATGGTCAGGTTTATATAAGCTCGGTAAGCCTCTTAATTTTATTTTCTTACTGATCTTAACCATGTTGTAAAAATTTACATGACAAAGCCTCTTATGCCATAACCATACATCTTCATTCTTATCCATTAAACAAGTAGTTTTAGTAGTGTCAAGATAGAATAGATTACCTTTTGATTGTTCACCAGTGCCGATCAACTTTCCTATTTCATCATAGATTCTAGATTTTCTATTTTCAAATCCAACTCGGTGACCTGTGTTATTCAATTGTGAAACACTTGACAAATTATAATTAAGTCCTTTCACCCAATATGCATTCTCACATTTGATTTGATTGTTCAGTAATATAGTACCATTTCCTTTCACTTGACAAGGTGTATCTTTTTATTCTAACAGATCCACCATTACAATGCTCAAGAAATTAAAAATTTTCTTTATATCCAATCATTTGATGTGTGCAACGACTATTAATAACCCCAATGTCATTATTACTAAATTTATAAATAAGTGATGTTTCAACATACCTTTCGTCTTCTTCTGAATCTTCTTTCAAAGCTAAAAATATTGTCTCAATGTTTTCATCAGTGTTAGAACCAATGTCATTATCTTTATCTTTAGAAATGTAACAAGCCTTCTTCCCTTTGTCTTTGTAATATCGGTTATTTCTTTTGTCATACTTTTGGTTTCTTCTGTATTCTCAATCAACTTTTTTGTCATTAGATATTTCATTTCTTTCATCATTCTTTCTATTAGGGCTTCGGGCAGCAAAGTGTCCAATTTATTTACAATTAAAGAATATCAAAGGTAGTTTACCTTTATACCTTCCTTTACCTTTGTGCAGTCTTCTAACCATTAATGCTTCAAGTTCATCAAGTTCTTTATCATCACTATCACTTACACTGTTATTTCTTATCTTATGTTTGCTACCAGATTTATTAATTTTCAAAGAAGACATAAATGCAATTTCCATAGTAGGTACAACATTGTTGTCAAAATTGTTCAGCTCAAAAGAAATCAGTCTACCAACAAGGCTATCAACTGTAATATTATTTTTAGGTCCTGCTCTCATTTCATGTATTACAGAGACTCCTATAGAATAAATAGGCAATAAAGTTCTAAGAATCTTACTCACAATAGTTTATTCATCAATAGTTTCACCTGCTCCACGAATAGCATTCACAACCTCCTTGATTCAGTTACTATACTGTGTTATGTTCTCTCCTTCTTTCATTCTCATGTCATCAAATTTTCCTCAGAGACTTTCAACTTTATCTCTTTGTACATTTGAATCTCCTCCATAAACTAGTGTAATGTTGTCCCACATATTCTTGGATGATGTACATATCTTGGTATCCTCAAATTCATCATGAGTAAGTGAAGAATAAATTTCTACCATCATAGTGTTGTGTTTATGTTTCTCTTTCATCTGAGTAAAAATCAAAGGTCCAGTAGGTAGGATGAATTCATTATCTAGGTATAGTGTTAAATCATCTCCAATCCCTAACATGTATAGTCACATTCTACTCTTCCATGTTGAGAAGTTCTTGTTCAGATTCGGTGTGTCTCTCTTATACATCTTGTGATATTTACGTTAAGTCCTTTAAAACTTTCCTTCTAAGCACTCTATGCTTTGATACCAATTGTTAGATAACTAAGAGGGGGGTGAATCAGTTAGTTCTCAATTATCCTACAGTCCCAAATTCTCCCATATGTATATAACAACATTCTCAAACATATAAATCAACTTGGTGAAATATAACGGTAATCTCAAACTTTTAGTCCTATACCAAGTAGTAGTAAATCAATACTGTGATTACCGATTAATGTAGATAAAGTAGTGTGTAAAAAAAAATAACAATCATACACATTAACACATAGATTTTTAACGTGGAAACCTTGCTAAGGGAAAAACCACTTGGGACCGATAACCCAAAATATTTCACTCTTTTGAAGTGAGCTCGGTTAAGAGCCAACCCTGTTAAAGGTTACAATGCACACTATTAAATGTGACCTGGTTAGAGGATTTAAAACTAATAGTTATCTCTTGACCAATCATTCACTATGGGCTCAACAAGAAAACACTCAACATTCATTAGAATGTCATAATAAATAATTTCACATCCTACTCGACTAAGATATTTATCTGTAGCAATGGTTAAACTGATACAGTAATGATCTGATTCAAATACAACTCTATTTGCAGATTTTCATATCTATGCTAAGTACATAATACCTCTGATCAATTTTTTTACTTCAATTCATCTTATTTTTCATACTCTATTTTTCTCGGTTAATGCTCTTTCCTCTGTCGCTCAGTGTTGTCTGCAGAAATGCTCGGTTCTGTGTTTAACCAGTTTGATCAGTCATGCATAAAATTTTCATGTGTGCACATCATAGCATCATGATTCATAATGAATCTCTTGTCTCTTATATAGACATCATAACTCATTTAATTTGCATGCTTTAGATCTTTCCACTTAATCTCCATCGTTGGTTTTTCCGCTTAAACCTTTCTTGGCAGTTGTTTCGAAAACATGTTTCAATATTCATCGTCCGATCTTCCTTGAATTTTTATAGTCATTTGATCATTATAAAAAAATATTATCATTTACCTCAGAATCATCAATTTTCCATCTCATCATTTTATTTGGCATCGGTTTGATTTAATCGCTCAGTCAATATCGTGATGTGTCGATGATCCCTAGCTCGGTTATCACTGTGCTTGATATACACTGTATTTACTCGGTGTATATAGAACTCTTCAATTACCAACAATATAAACTTTGTTTATTCCAGATCTTCAATCTATTATAGATGTTTGTTACCATAATGGTACTCAAATAAGTTGACATCAATGACAATACATTAACTGATTAATGCCTATCATCACATCTGTAACTCGGTTGATTATCAACAAAATGACTTCAAACATACAATTAGTTGTAGTTCATTAGATTGGACACATTGCTTCTAGGTATCCTAACAATGATAGAAAAGAAAATTCAAGGAGATTCAAGGGGAAGAGAAAGAAGGCATGTTATCTAGCTAAAGAAGGTGTTACAAATGAAGAATCTTGTGGCAATTATAAAGAAGAAATTGTATTTATTTCCGTTAAGGAAGAACCCTTTGAAGATGGTGAGAAAGTATTAGTTTTGAGCATGACTCACCATGGAGATTGGATAATTGACAGTGGTTGCACTCATCATACGAACGATGACAAAAGAAAGTTCATTAAAAGGGAGGAATGTGATGGAGGATCATTAAGATTTGGTAATGATGCTCCTTGTTTAGTAAAAATAAAAGGGTCTATTGCACTAAACGATAAGACAAATTGTGATGATGTTTATTGGGTTGAAGGTTTGAAGTATAATTTACTGAGTGTTGCACAGTTGAATAAAAATGGTTATTTGTTAGAGTTCAATGGAGGTGTGTGCGGGATTCATGGTAAATTAGGAGATCTGATTGATGTCGGTGAACAGAATATATGTAACTTTTTCCATCTGAACACTACTGTTAAAAGTTGTCTGATTGCTAAGATTGAGGATAGTTTTCTATGACACATAATATTTTGTCATGTTAATTTTGATAGCTTGATTAAAGTAAGTAAGAAGAAAGTTGTAAGAGGATGTCCATATCTAGTTAAACCAGACAATGTGTTGTCTAAGGAATGTTAATTGGGGAAGTTAACTAGCTCTATTTTTATCAGTAATTCATATTCTTCTAAAAGTGTTTTGGATCTGGTGCATACCGATTTTTATGGTCCTATGAGAACTCAAAGTTACTACGGTGACAAATACTTCATGTTGTTTGTTGATGATTTTTGTAGAATGATGTGGGCTATATTTCTAAAGGATGAGTAAGAAGATTTTCATATGTTCAAAATATACAAAGCTTTAGTGGAAAAGGAGACCGGTAAGAACCTAAAGTGCTTGAGATTGGATAGAGGAGGTGAGTTCACTTCACATGAATTTGTTACATATTGTGAGGAATAAGGAATCAAAAGGAAAATATCATCTCCTAGAACCCCTCAATAGAATGGTATTGCAGAAAGAAGAAATAGATCAATAATTGATTATGCAAGGACATTGATGCTTCAAAAGGGTGTTTCACAAATATTTTGGAGGGAAGTTGTGAGCATTGTTGTGTATATATTGAACCGGGTATAGGTAAAGAAATGAACAAACAAGACTCCTTATGAACTGTGGCATGATCACTCACCGAATGTGAGTTATTTTAAAGTATTTGGGAGAAGATGTTACATCAAGAGAGATGAAAATATAGGCAATTTTGATCCTAAGAGTGATGAAGGGATATTCTTAGGATATTCTACAAAAAGAAAGGCCTAAAAGTGTCTAAACAAGAGAACTAACAAGATGGTATAAATTGAAAATGTGAGAGTTGATTAATTCTCTAAGAAGATTGATGAATCTAGCAAGAAGGAACCTGAAGCCTATCAAGGGCTTATATATGTACAAATGGTGGAGGAAGATGTTGAAAATCAGGATAGACAATTCAATGAGGAGGAACCAATACAAGTGGTAGATGAGGCTTCTAGATTTGAACCGGTGTTGCCAAGGTATGTGAAATTAAATCACTTTGCTGATCAAATTATTAGTGATAAGAATGTAAGTATTCTGACTAGAAGAAAGGCAAGAGAGATTGCATGTTTTCTTTCAGAACTCGAACATAAAACTGTGAAATAATTACTAAAGGATGGTGACTAGATGAAATCTATGGAAGAAGAGTTGGAACAAATTGAGAATAACACAACATGGACATTAGTTCCCAAACTGATGGATAAGAACGTGATTGGAACCAAGTGGATTTTTAGGGACAAGATGAATGAGTTAGTTGAAGTTGTGAGAAACAAGGCAAGACTTGTGTGTAAAGGTTGAGCATAAGAGGAAGGTTCGGACTATGGTGAAATATTTTCACCCGTGGCTAGACTTGAAGGTGTGAGGATTCTACTTGCATATACTACTTATAAAAAGTTCAAATTATATCAAATGGATGTCAAGTCAGCATTTCTAAATGGTGTTCTAGAAGAGGAAGTGTACATTAAACAACCTAAAGGTTTTACTTCATCTGAAGGAAAGAACATGGTGTGCAAGTTGTAGAAATATTTATATGGACTAAAACAAGCTCCAAGAGCATGGTATGAAAGGCTACATTCCTATCTTATTAGAATATGTTTTGATAGAACATGAGATGATAGTAATGTATATCTTAAATTTGAAGGAGGTAAATTTTTGTTAGTTGAAGTTCTTGTTGATGACATAATCTTTGGAGGTAATGATGAGTTGAGTCTATCTTTTTCTTAGGAGATGAAGAAGGAATTTGAGATGTCACTTATTAGAGAAGATATTTTCACAAAGCCATTGCTTAAGGATGCATTTGAGTATCTAAGAGGGAGGTTAGGGTTCATTTCCCTACCTAAATTGAACTAGAAGAGATGTTTTTGCATCATTCCATTGTATTCATTGAATATCTTATGATTGGAATAATGTTGTGGGGCTACTCCTTAGGGGGGCCAATCAGTGTAGTGAAGAGGTGGACAATTTCAGAAACATGGTCATTCAGATTGATTGATACCTTTGGTATTTTTTTCAAAGGGGGAGATGAAAAAGAGATGAACATGAGGTGAAGCAGTAAAGGGTAGATGACTAAGAGTGAACCTAAGATCGAGATTAGAGAATAGAAAAGATGTATCAGCTAAGGTGAAGCAATTTATAGTTTTTTTTTTGGTATCTATATCAGCTAGATTATTACTTGGTATTTTTGGTTTTATCATCAATGCCAAAGGGGGAGATTTTTGACATAACTGATGCAGTAATGATTCGATTGCATGATGATTTATTGTGTTGTCATTGATGTCAAGACTTGACCTAGTGGTCCTAGTATATTACTGAGTATAAGTTTGACGAATAGAGTGTTGCGATGAGTTTCAGATGTAGCAATCCTTATGAGAGACTTGGGGATTTCTCTTAATGTCAAATGTTTGACCGCTATTGTTGATATATATTTTTAGAAAAGTTACGATCAGATAAAGGTTGATAGTGCAACTGCTAGAACAGTCAGTGACAAGCAATAAGTGATTTGATTGGTTCGTCAAACTTATGATGTGGTATGTGGTGTGGTTTCAAGAGAAGGTTAAGGATAGTGTGTAGAAGCTATAGGTGTGACTGCAAATTATTTGGATGGCCGGTGGAGAGGTATTGTAGTTACAAAAGTGGTTTTGGAATAAATAACTTGTGTTCTTGAGCTACTGATGGTAGGTTTTGAATCGGTGATCAGAATGGAAGTAGATTTGAATAAAGTTGTGTTAGTCACAATGTGGTGGAATTTCCTAATGATTAGAGGTGATGATCTAGCATTTTAGTGTTTGATGCTAGCGTGTCATGAAGAAGAAGCATTTGTTGAGTCAAAATGTGTTTGACTATTCTTCATTAATTCATAACAAAATCTAAGTGTGAATCGATGTGGTATAGGGAAATGTTTTGTGCATCGAAATGTGTGTATTGGCACATTGTGTTTAAGCAGGAAGCTTGAAAGTCAAATTTTAATACATTTAGGGAAAGATTAAGGTAGTGGAGGCTATAGGGTTTGATGAATAATATATATATATATATATATATGATAAAGTTGAAAGAATTGTGTGTTGATCATGGATAGTCGATGTGTGTATGTGAACGTGCAATCAAGACAGGGTAAATTTGAGTCTGAAGAGAAGAGATTGTGTGCATTACATCTAATCTAATCAAGCAGAGGTATTTCTATTTACATATCATTCTACCTGTTGTTCCCTAACAGTTGCAATAGCCATTTTTTCCCTTAATCGGGTGGATCCTACCAAGTCTTTATTGTAAATCCTTTAACATGGTGGCACATTAGCTAGTGTCTTAAAGTACTCTAATAATGAAGATCATAAGAGGGATAGAGGTAAAGCTCTTAATCAGGTGGTACCTAACAGTTTCTTTGTAAACTCCTAACAGGGTTAATCTCCTCACAAGGCATACTTCAGAAGAGTGCAAAATTTTATGGGTACTAATTCTCATCGTGGTTTTTCCCAAGATGGGTTTCCATGTGAAAAATATTGGTGTCAAGTGTTTCATTGCTTTGTGGATGTACTCATGTGTTTAAAGTTTTCATTTTTTGCTATTAAGTTAATCTTGTGAATATTGTTATAATATTCAAAAGTTGTCAATTGGTTGATTACTAATTCACCTGTCCTCTCACTAATCTAATCTCTTAGGACTAACAGTATGGTGGGAAATATTCTCTCCTCCTCTTAATGAAAGACTAGGTGAAGGGGGTGTAAATTCACGCGGGTAAGTTCACTCCTCCTCTTTAACCCTTCCTCCTTTAGGGTGTGTATGAGGATAAAGAAGTAAGAGGAGTCATAGCTTATATTTTCCTTAGTGAAATCAATTACTAATTCCAAATTAAAAATATCAAGGATTGCAGACTTGTAGAGGCTCTAGTTGTGGAGAACCAAGAGGATGTGCAAGAGATGACAAGTTGACAAAGAGGATGGCCAGTTGGAAGTAAGAATGTGAGCAAGTAGTTAGCCTTGGTCACACCTGTAGGTGGTGACAATCTTTGAGATTAGGGTTTTGGTGGAATTTTTTCCTTATTTTTTTCTATAGATCATGGCTTGTTACTTAATCCTTTAGTGGTGTTTTGTGTGGTATCTTTCATGATTTCACTTGCATGCATGGACACACTTTTTGTACTATAAATTTATTTATGAAATATGCACTTGAAGGCACCTATTTTAGGGGATAATGTATGTCTGGCTCCTTTGATTTGTTCCCCCTTGGGGCAATTGGAATTGGATGGGATGTTTTATTGGATCTGTCACAAATAGAGGTTGTTTTTGGTGGGGAAACTTAGACTACGTTTCTTGTTAGTATGTAAATACTTAATTATTAATAAAATATGTACATATTTACTGATCAAAAAAATCACCTATAAAAATATTTTAATTTTCTAATATCAAAGCATAATTTTCCAAGAACTTTATAATTTTTAATATTAATATTTTTTTGGAAAAAAAAAACATTTTCATCTTAAAAAGTATGTGGATCGCCATAAAAAATGATTTCATTTGTTTTGTATGTAGCATAATTGGCCAAGAAATTTTTTATAATTTTTAATATTAATAAATTTCACCAAAAAAATCATTTTCACCTAAAAAGTACCCAAATCACCAAAAAAATATTACATTTACTCAAATACAAGGCAAAAATGCCAACAATATTATTTTTCTCTAGTGCACAGAAGAACATTATTCACCAAGATTTTCCACAAATTTGAGGTGATTGCAAAAAATTCACCAACCACATTAATATTACGTTTCCACACAACAAAAACAAAAAAGTTCTTGTATAATTACATGTTATTCCTATGAAAAATGAAAAATTTGCCAATATTTTGCTACATTTTGGGGACTTCTTAAAGTTATCCATGATCAACATGTAACCACATCAACTCAATATATAAAAAAAATATCAAGTGATAATATAATCCAAAAATCATCACATCACATCTTCAAAGACTCATCATGCATATATGATCATCACTACAATCACAAGTACAAACTACTATCCATATCAATAGTGATTTCTCCATAGTAAAAATAATATAACTATAACTGGGTGCATCACATGAATTTCAATACCAAAGAATAATATACGAACATTCATAGGATAAATCATAAACAAATTATATCTCAAATCAAAAGCAAGCAATGGCATAATGCAACCACAAAAGGCACTACAATGTTAATACCAGTTCAAGAGTTTGTCACCCTCTTTACGAGATGCCAAAAAATTTTAAATTGTCCAATGTACTACCAAACTCAAAAATTTTAAAAAATCCCCATCACCAACATGAAAATTGTATATGTCAGCACCCATGTTATCAAAACTAGGACAATAATATGGAACACTATAACTAAATAAAAAGAGAGAAAAACACTCCATAATTATTTCAATGCCTTGCACCCTCAATTCATTACCTGCAATTGTTCTCATCCTAAATGGAATTTAAAATGAAGAAAATATATTTGAAATTTATGCGAACAAATCCTCGTGTCATGGTAAATTAAATAACAAAATTGTTTTCCTTAGAACAAGGAAACTTATTAATGGGTCAATGTTTTCTAGTTAAATAAAATGCAATCAAATTAAATACAAAGTTAAAGCAACTTTCTTCTAGCTTTTTTTTATACGTAAACGGTCTTAGCCATAAGATTTTATTGATGAAATAAATTTCAAATACAGAGTCTTCGTTCAGTGCAGGCACCGGTAGGAAAGAACAAAATTTCTTCTAGCTGTTATTAATTAGTTTTACCTTATTTATAAAATAACAAGTTGTAATATTAAGAAAAAAAAGTATAAAGCGGTTCAATTCACTAAATTTCTAAATTCACATAAAAAAAAGAAATTATTCTAAAGTGTTTTAAAAATTATAAATATCCATACCCTCTCATTAACCATAAAAAAATTATAAATTATAAATATTCATACCTTCTTATTAACCATAAAAAAACTATAAAACAATTAAAAAACTAAGTTTATATATTCAAAAAAATCATTCTAAAGCATTTTAAAATTTAGAAACATTCATATCCTATTAAACTGTCACAAACACATTTAATTTAATAGCTTGAGTTTTAATTGATAGACATATTTACATCTTTATGTGAGTATAATACACATCTTGATGTAATTAATGCAAAGTAATGGTTTTAGGTTTAATGGAGGGTAAAAAATTCTCAATGAGTTAACATTTTTATATCAACTTTAAAAATGAAGTTAAAATTTTATGCATACTTTTTTAGATTTTATATGATTATGAACAATGTTAAAACATTTTCATTTGATAGATTCATTGTAATTTACAAGTCCATTTTTAAAAGAAGAGGTATGTCAATTATCTTATCTTAGACAGAAATTAGCCCAGTTCTTGAAAAAAGGGTTCTATAGAAACTAGTTCAAACATTAAATGAAGAAAACAAAGGTGATTCCAAACTAATATTCAACATTAACAACCTATATATTTTCCAAGTTACCAATTTTATTTAATAAAATATATTTTAATCAATTTCTCCATGATCATGATGGATTTATACATAACTCAAATATAAAATTTGAATGCTATTTTTTTAATTGCTTTTAATGAATTATATAAATTGTAAATGTATAGATTGTGGGATGGTGGGGTTATTTAACTTTATTTTCTTCATATTTAAAATGATATTTATAAATCTTAAAATAATCCTTAAAAATAGAGTTAGCATTACCAATCTAATGTAAGTGTTTTCTAAGTTATTTATGTTGATGTGTGTGTGTGTGTGTGGGTGCGCACACACACACACACACATTTATATATTTATGTGTGTGTGTACA
>MU227206.1:440724-457714 GCA_018584345.1 Thuja plicata
TATATATATATATAACGTATGCATGCATGCATACATACATATATTCATATTTATATGCATATATATACGTGTGTGTGTGTGTGTGTGTGTGTGTGCACATACATACATATATACACATAGACTGTGTGTGTGTGTGGTAGAAAAAGTTATACATGTCCCTTTGATAATTGGAAAATCCTAATGTAAAGACCTTAGAGATGCCACCTTTTGTACAAGGTAGTTATTTAATGAATGTCTAATAATAATTAATCGTGGTGCTTATTTGATGGTATTATTAATATTATATAGTTTGTTAAAACATTTTGTAGGATGGATTTTATAAGGTTAAGGGATTATAAATAAAATTTTGACTAGTTTAAAGAGAAGCCATATTGTATCATATGTTTAAGATGTCATTCTAGAAAATATTTTTCAAATGATCACAATGATTTGACAACTAAGCAATCATGGATTTTAGGATGGATCCCAAGAGAATAAAATTTTGATGAAGGGTTGAAATTTATTTTTAATTTAGAGCTTCTCAAGGTGTGTACATAGATTTATTACCTTGGATTTCCACCATTACATTCTTCTGAACCTACAAAGCATCCTTACTCATCATGTGTGCTTGCGAAGTTACTATTTATTTGTAGGCGTAGTGAAATTATTTTTTATTAATTTTTTTTGTTACACTTTTGATTTGTTTGTTGAAATCAGTCAAATTATTTGTAAATTAATATGTAAATAGAATTTTCTGTTTAATAAAAAAATATTTGGGAGGGGTTGAATTGGCCCTCTCTTCAAGGCTGCATGGAATGGTCATTTGTCATGGCCATTTTTTCAGCCTATTATTTATGTGTTGATTTTATTTATTTTTTTACTACAAATTTTATTTTAATTTTTAATTTTTAAACAATATATATACATGAAGTGTCTATTTAAACAAGATTTGTGTGAAGTGAAATTATGTTGCACAAAAAGTCTTTGAACTTTCAGATTCAATTTGTTAATATTTAAACTTTTGCTTTTATTTTCTATATGTATGAAGAGCGTGTTTGAACAAATTAAGTGTAAAATAAATAAATCATATGTGAAAAGTGTTGAAGTATGTAGCTGTGTGAGAGTTACATATTCTCAGCAATGACATTATTATGTTCTACTCTTTTTGAGTTCCGCATTTTGTTGTGTGAGAGATTCTCATACTTTATTTAATCTTTCACGGTTGTTCCTCTTGTTCATGCTTTTCACTCTGTCAGGCATTGTGTATTGTTGATGTGGCATCCTTATCATCATTCATGTTCGCATTCTCTTTATCTACGGGTGTTCACTTATCTTTTTCTTCCATTCGTTATTATTCTTTGTATTTATGAGAATGTAAATTGCTTACCTTTATTGGTTCACGTATCCTTGGCATCTTCTTTTATGGGGAGATTATTAGTCTTTGTAACGGATCTTGATTGTTACTCCTTGCATCGCGATATCCTCCATATCCTGAATTATTCTTCTTGGTGTGGTTGCTTTGGAAATATTAAAAGAGAGCTATTGTGAATTACGAATGTTGTTGTGAGTTATTATTTTATCAGTATTTTCAGATAGGAAGAGACTTGGTGGATAAGAATTATAGCTTATATTTTTCTCATAATGAGATTAGATTTTGGTTTATAATTATGGAGTCGATTCTCTTATATTGAAGATTATTTCTTAATGATTATTGTTTATTGAAGTCATCTAAAGGAGACTGAGATTTTGTAATTATTTTTTGGAAATCTAATAAAGGATCTATTTTTGTGGGCTGGGTTGTTTCCCTCGGTGAGGAGGTTTTTCCCTGGATAACTCTATTTGTTTTTTGTTGGTTCTGTTAGCTTGATGTTTTATATAATTCTGGTTCATAAATTTAACATGGTATAAAAGCTAGGTTTAAGGAAATGATCCAGAACCAGAAGTATTTTTTTTTCCTTTGCTCCTTTCTATGATTTTGATTTAGCTAGCAAGAATGGTGAACGATTTGAAAGTGGAAGATAGATTGGATGGTTCATCAAACTTTTCTTCATGGAAGTTTAGGATTCTGATCTCACTTGAGAAAAATGATCTTCTTGACTATGTTAATTCTAATGTACCTGAACCTTCTATAGAGGCTGAGAAAGATACATGGAAAAAGAACAAAATCATGGCCAAGAATATTTTGATTGATTCAGTTAAAGATCATCTTGTTCCTCTTATCTCTAAGTTAAATTCAGTTAAAGGTATGTTTTAGACATTGAAGGACCTATATGAATTTAACAACACTAGTAGAGCTCTAGCCCTTTGTTGTCAATTTCTTCATATTAAAATGGCTAGAGGAGAATTAGTGGTTTCATATTTTATGAAGATTGCTGAATTAAAAGATTAGCTGAGTTTTATTGGAAAATAATTTGTTGATAAATATTTGGTGTTGTTTTCTATGAATGGTCTTCCCCACTCTTGGGAATCATTCATTCAAGGTATTAGAGGAAGAAATTATCTTCCTAAATTTGACAGATTGAGGGTTGATTGCATTCAAGAAGAATGCAAGTTAGGGGCAGGAGGTAATGGTTGAAAACATCATCATGAAGATGATCATGTTCTTGTTGTTCATACTTCCAAAGGGAATGTTAGAAGAGGTAATTTCAAAAGGTATAGAAACAAGAATTTTGATTCAGCTCCTGATGCTAAGAAAAAGAATGATTTTTCTAAGATTCAATGTTTTAGATGTGATAATTTTGGACACTTTGCTCATGATTGTAGGTCAAAGCCTCAATAATTTTTTTCTAATGTTGATAATTCTTCTCCTCAAAAGGAGTTTAGTGATAATTTTGAAGGGTTCTTGTTTATTTCTTCACTTTCCAATAATATTCCTACAAATAGTGATACATGGTTGTTTGATAGTGGAGCTTCTCGCCACATTACTGGTTATTGTGAACATCTCTTCAACCTGAAAGAAAAAGATTCTCATCTTCAAGTCATGATTGGTGATGATTCTTATTATTAAGTGAATGGTGTTGGTTCTACATCATTTCAGTTGGATTCAGGTGTACCTCTTCATCTAAGTGATGTTATCTTTGTTCCTGGTATTAAAATAAATCTGATTTATATTTCAGAATTAGAGGACAAAGGATATCATGTTGCTTTTGCTGATGGAAAAGTTATTTCTTGGAAGAAGAACTCAAAATTTCAATCAGCTAGTATTATTGGTGTTCTCCATGATAGTCTCTACAAACTTTCAGCTCATCCTACTCTTTCTTTAGTTCAGGATCCATCAAACTCAAGTGAATTGTGGCATAAGAATTTGGGTTTAAATTTCAGAACCTTATCTTCTATTCAGAAGGTTGTTTATGGTATTCCAAAGCTGAATCAAAATCATGAAGGTGTATGCAAGAGATGTGCTCTAGGTGAGAATATTAAAAGTACTTTTCATAGTACTGAAAGTAGAGCTAAGGAAGTCCTAGAGTTAATTCATTTTTAGTTATGTGGTCTTATGTATGTTGCTTCTCTTAGTGGCTATTGGTATTATGCTACATTTATTGATAAATTTTCTTGTAAGTGTTGCATATATTTTCTTAAGTCAAAAGAATCTGATGAAGTGGTGTCCACATTTAAAGAATTCAAAGCTCTTGTTGAAAACTTATCTAACAAGAAAATTAAGGTTCTAAGACTAGATAATGGAGGAGAGTATGTGTCTAGTTTATTTCACTTTTGTATTGAGGCTAGGATTAAGAGGGATTTTTGTGTCCCTTATAATCCTCAACAAAATGGAAGATATGAAAGAAAAAACATGACATATGTTGAGGCAGCAAAGGCTATGATTCATGATCAGAGTCTTTGGTGCAGGAGCACCTAGGCTAATCCCTAATTACAGTTTTTGTTTTGGCTTGTACTGACCTTAGCCAAGTTAGTAGAGTTTATTTTTTACCTTAGAAGGTCTTGAAAGTGTGTACCTAGTTGGATTTGACTAGGATAAATCCAACCTAGGTGTTTTATGCTTTGCTAGTGGTTAGTGCTAGATTAAGCCTAAAAATGAGAAAATGGGTCAAAAAGCCTTCAAGGCTTAGGATAGGTTATAAATGTGCCTAAAAAAAGGTCTCTAGGATTTTTTTACATCATTCTATGTCGATTAGAGGTCATTGGGATTTTTTTTTATGCAAAGTTGTCAAAGTTGTCAAAATGTTGCATGACAACATTTGCAACTTTTAAAAGTTGCATGACAACATTTGGCATTATTGGATTATTTTCGAACAATGATAGTGGGTGGTTAATGTAACAGCCTATAATCATGGGGAAAGTATATTTATACATGGAGGATCCCATTTCCTAAGGTAGATGGATGTAATGAGTGATTTGAATATGCAAGAAGAAGCTTTGTTACTGGTTTTTGCATACAGTCAACTATTTTGATGTTTGTGAGTGAGTAGATGGATTGAATAGTGAGATCCAGTGTTGAATTTGTGTATTAAAGGTAGTTTGAAGCACTTTTTGTTTATCTTTGAAGTTGTTTTGAGTTCATTAGATTAGTCTGCTAAATTGTTTTGTTAGTAGTACATTTGTTGGTGTTGTTTAGGCAGTTTTAGGAGAAATGGCTCCCCCATAGATCTACATCATGAAAACCATCACGGCCTAGAGGGATATGAAAGGGAAGCCATTGTACAATGTACATATGGAAGGAGGAGCTCAGAAAAACAAGTTAGCTAATTTTGGTGTCATGCCTTATGCGAGTCCAGTGTGCTAAGTTAGGTGCATGACAATAATCTAATGGTGTTTTATTGTAGGGGAAAGATTGGGAGAATGGAACCAAGTATGGTTTCACAATCATAGAGGTCTTATAGATATCTCCTAGGAATATTAGGCATTGGTCAATCCATTAAGATATATTTCCAAAAAGAAATCAGTAGAGTGCACAAAAATAGCCCTATCAGCCCTATTAGCCCTGAATTCTAGGAACCTATTGTACGGAGGCCCTAGAACCCTAAGACCAAAAAAATCATTAATGTCTTGGAAAAGGGTGTCTAAATGTCTAATTTTTTTTTTGGTTATTTAGGATTTTTGTGAGAGAAGTGGGAAAAACTCACTAATTAGGGCTAATTGACCTATTAGGCCTAAAAGACCAAATCCATTAATTGTCTTGAGATTGTTTGAAAAAACATTGATGTCCTATTCTAATGGGATCATATGGGAGGAAATAATTTGTCATAGAAATAATTTCACCCCCTGTGGCACTTATGATGAAATGGAGTTGAAATTGCAATTGGAGACATCCAAGAAGGAGTAAGGGATTGAAGAGCACTTTGTTGATATTTAACCCAAGGTGAAGCAAAAAAGTGACCAACTCATAGAGTTGTGTTGGAGAAGTCCTAGGAAAGTTGAGAAAGGGATTGGAAGATACTAGAAGAGAGGGTAGGATCTTGAGAAGGCTAGGAAAAGTAGAGTCCTAGAATTGACTTGTATGAGCACACCTTGAATGTTTCTATCAGATTGGTATCAGAGCCAATAAGATTTTTCTTGTGGTGAATATTTCAACCAGCAGAGTTAGTAGGAGAGTCTACAATGGTGGAAATGCAAAGATTGCAAAGAAAGTGGATGAGAAAGAAGAAGAGAATAGATTGCTTAGAGAGAGATTGGCTCAATTGGAACACAAAGTGGACCAAGTGGATGAAAAGACTAAGGAAGTGAAAGATAAAGTTGAAGGAAAGAGTAAAGAGATAGCCATAGATGATGAGGTCCCTGAAGTTGACCATGTCCTCGCTGAAGAACCATTCTTAAAGGCACTAAAATATTTGAGTGGAAATGCATTGGAAGGAGTTCCTATCTTTACTGGAAATATGGAACCAAAGATAGTCCTAGATTGGATTGAAGGACTAGAAAATCACTTTGAATTTGATGGTATAACTGAAGCTCAAAAAGTGAAAGTGGCAAAGGCTAGACTTAGAGGGTTTGTACTCACTTGGTGGAAAATTATCCAAGATGAGAGAGAGAGAGAGAGAGAGAGAGACCCATTGCTAATTTTAAGGCTATGGTAGCCAAAATCAAAGAAGCATATGTACCTAAAGACTATGAGATTCAGTTGCATAAAATGAGATAAAGTATTAGACAAAAAGACTTGGATGTTAACTCTTATACTGAAAAGTTTCAAAGGCTATGCATGAGATCAAGAATTGTAGAAGAGGAAAGTGTGAAGGTAGTTAGATACCTTAATGGTCTTAAATGGACTATACAAGATGAATTGAGTTTACTTACTCCTACCACTGTTTAGAGATGCCACCAACTTGCAATAAAGGTGGAAGATAAATTGAGGAAGAAACAAGACTCAAGTAATACCAGAGGCAGAGGCACATGAAGATATAACAGAGGTCAAAGGAGTGGATATGGTGGAAGAAATTCAAATTCCAAGACTCAAGGAGAGATGAATCTTACTGAACAACAAGAAGGAAGCTCCAACAGAGGAAGCTTCAATAGAGGAAGAGGCTCTAATACAAATTGGAGAGGAAGAGGCAATAACCAAGGAAGAGGTTCCTGCTTTGCAAAAATGAAATGCTATCACTGCAATCAAATGGGATATCCTACCTATAGGTGTCAAGAGAAAGGATCTACTTCTCAAGGAAGTGACAAAAGAGTAAAATTTTTGTAAGATGATTCTAGTGGTGGAAACAAACACCTTGAGGTACCCATAGAATCAAAGGAAGGAGAGAACCTGATGATAAGGAGAACACTTATCAAAGAACCAGTGAAAGAGAATCCAAGCCAAAGAAGAGAACTATTCAGACTAAAGTGCAAGATGATGGGTAAAGTATGTAGAGTCATCATAGACTCAGGGTCTATTGAGAACATTTTGTCAGAGGAGGTAGTTAGTAAGCTAAATGAAGAGGATTCGACATAGTAACCCGTACAAGGTTACTTGGTTGAACAAAGGACAACATGTCCTTGTCAATAAACAAGCATGGGTGGACTTCTCAATTGGTAGATATAAAGATAAGGTATTGTGTGGCATCCTACCTATGTATGCATGTCACCTTTTACTTGGCAAACCATGGAAATTTGAAAGACAAGCCATGCATGATGGAGCTAAGAATGCATATTCCTTCAAGAAGGAGGGTGTGACTTTTAAAATACAGTCGTTGTTAGAAGAAGGAGAAGTGAAGACTTCGGGCCCTAATGTCCTATTGGTGAGTGAGAAGGAGTTCCTATAAGCTCTAGAAAAAGGAGAGGGAGAAGCATATGCTTTGTTTTTTAAGCCAAAGGAAGAAGATGCCAAAAAAATAGTCAAGAAGATAGAGATTCCTAAAGAAGTACAAGATTTACTTAAGGAGTATAGAGACATTGTCATTGATGGAAAACCAGTAAGCCTACTCCCTAAGAGAGCTACTAGTAACCAAATTAACTTTATCCCAGGAGCTACCCTTCCTAAAAAAGCTGCCTTTAAAATGACCCCTCAACAAAATGAGGAAATTGCCAAGCAAATCCAAGAACTGCTAAACCAAGGCCTCATTAGAAAGAGTATAATCCCATGTGTCATACCCACTATCCTAGCACCCAAAAAGGGAGGAAACTGGAGGCTATGCACTGATTCTAGATCCATTAACTGAATCACCATTAGGTATAGGTTTCCTATTCCTAGGATAGAAGACCTAATGGATTTTTTAGGAGGAACAAACTACTTTACAAAGATTGACCTATCATCAAATTAGAGTCAATCAGGGAGATGAATGGAAGACTGCCTTCAAAACTATAGAAGGTTTATATGAATGGCTTGTGATGCCATTTGGGATATCAATTGCCCCATCTACATTCATGATGTTGATGAAAGAAGTACTCAAGGACTACATTGGTAATTTTATTGTAGTGTATTTGGATGATATCCTAATCTTTAGTAAGACTAAAGAAGAATGCTTAAAGCATCTACAAATTGTGTTCAAGAGACTGCATGAAGAAAAGTTGATGATCAATTTGGACAAGTGTGAATTCCTGAAATAGGAGTTAGTATATATTAGGTCTGTGTTGTCTCATGGAAACCTCAACATAGATCCAAGCAAGGTGGAATCCATTGTCAACTGACCTACTCCCAAATCTGCAATAGAGGTGAGAAGCTTTTATGGTTTAGCTCAATATTATAGGAAGTTCATTAAGCAATTTAGTGTTATTTGTACTCCTATGCTAGACACTATAAAAGGTGGGATGAAAACTAAGTTTGTATGGAATGAGAAAGCTAACCAAGGATTTGAGTTGTTGAAGAAGAATATTTCCACTCAACCCATCTTGACATTACCAAGTTTTGAGAGACTTTTTACAGTTGAGTGTGATGCTAGCAATGGGGCCATTGGGGCAATTATAAGCCAAGAAGGGAGACCAATAGTTTTACACAGTGAGAAGCTCAGTGATGCTAAGAGGAAGTATTCTTCCTATGACTTGGAGATGTATTCTCTAGTCCAAGCACTAAGGAAATAGAGGCACTATCTGATTCCAAAGGAATTTGTGTTGTATTCAGACAATCAAGCACTTAGCTTCCTAAATTTACAAGACAAGCTCAATCAAAAACACATGAAATGGGTGGATTACTTGCAGACTTACACCTTCAATGTCAAGCACAAGAAAGGAGTGCAGAACAAAGTAGCTGATGCACTTTGTAGAAGACTTCTGACAGTACAAGAAGTACAACTTAGAGCATGGGTATTGAGAGTTTCAAAAATCTATATGTAGAAGATGAGGAATTTGCAGAGATATATAAGGTATGTAAAGTGTATAAGAATCATTTCCATGGTAAATTTTCTGAATATACTATGCAAAGTGATCTATTATTTAAAGGAAGTCAGTTATGTGTCCCTAGAGGATCAATTAGGGAAAATTTGATTCAAGAAAAGCAAAATGGTGTACTTAGTGGTCACTTTGGAGTCAATAAGACCCAAGAGTTAGTGTAGAGATTTTAGTTTTTTCCTAAAATGAATTTAGATATCAGAAATAATGTGGAATGTTGTTTGGTGTGTCAGAAAGCCAAGGGCACATCCTCCAATTCATCCTTTATCAACCTCTCCCCATTCCAAGTAGACCTTGGGAATACTTGAGCATGGATTTTGTTGTAGGATTACCAAAGAACAAGCAAGGATTTGACAGTATCTATGCCATAGTAGAAAGATTCAGTAATATGGTACATGTTTTCCCATGCAAGACAATGCATGATTCTTGTCACATTGCACAATTATTCTTCAAAGAAGTGGTGAGAATCCATGGGTTACCATTTCAGCATAGTATCAGACAAAGACACTAAATTCATGAGTCACTTTTGGAAGACATTGTGGCACAAATTGGGAACCAATCTATCCTTTAGGTCTACATATCACCCTTAGATAGATGGTCAAACTGAGGTGGTTAATAGAAGGCTTGGGAACCTATTGAGGTGTCTCACAAAGGAGTATGGTCAAACTTGGGATCAACTCTTAGGACAGGAAGAGTATGCATAATGATATTGTTAATAGGACTAATGGAAAGAGTCCCTTTGAAATTGTTTATGGAATGTACCCTAGAGGAATATTTGATCTTAGATAACTAAAAGATGGAGCCAAGGGTAGTGGTTATGCTGAAGACTTTGCACACTCCATGAAAGAGGTGCATGAAATAATGAGAAAGACTCTAACAGAGAACAATGCAAAGATCAAGAAAAAGGTGGACGAAAGGAAAAGGAAGTCCAATTACAAGTAGGGGATCTTGTTATGGTCCCTTCTAAACAAATAAATACTATAGAAGGGAGTGCCAAACAAGTTGCAGATGAGAAGATTGGGGCCATGTACTATTTTGGCCAAATATGGCAACAATGCATACAACGTTGAGCTCCCTGAGGATATTGTTTTGTCTCTGGTCTTCAATGTTGTAGATCTAGTCCTCTACAAGGGGCCTACTCTAGATCTAGACCAAATCCTTACTGAGGTTATACAAGAAGTAGAAAACCTAAACTTGAACCCTACACCACCTAAGAGAGCAGAGAAGATACTTGACTTCAGGGCCTACAAGAAGACCAGATAGAGGACATACTATGAGAATATAATAAAATGGAATGGAAAAGAAGATGAAGAGGCCACCTAGACCAATGAGATAGAGTTCAAGAAGTTGGGAATTGATTCCATCTTACTCAATCCAAGGGTGGATTGAAATCTTTCATTTGAGGAGAATGGTGCAGGAGCACCTAGGCTAATCCCTAATTCCAATTTTTTTTTTGGATTGTACTAACCTTATCTAAGTCAGTAGAGTTTATTTTTTACCTTAGAAGGTCTTGCAAGTGTTTACCTAGGTGGATTTGACTGGTATCAATCCAACCTAGGTGTTTTATGCTTTGTCAGTGTTAGTGTGAGATTCAGCCTAAAAATGTGAAAACGAGTCCAAAAGCCTTCAAGGCTTAGGATAGGTTAGAAATGTGCCTAAAAAAAGGCCTCTATGATTTTTTTACATCATTCTCTATCTATTAAAGGTCATTGGGATTTTTTTTATGCAAAGTTGTCAAAGTTGTCAAAATGTTGCATCACAACATTTGCAACTTTTAAAAGTTGCATGACAACATTTGGAATTATTGGATTCTTTTCAAAGAATGATGGCGGGTGGTTAATTTAATGGCCTATAATCATGGGGAAAGAATATTTAGATATGGAGGATCCCATTTTCCAAGGTAGATGGTTGTAAAGAGTGATTTGAATATGCAAGAAGAAGCTTTGTTACTGGTTTTTGCATACAGCCAACTTTTTTGATGTTTGTGAGTGAGTAGATGGATTGAATAGTGAGATCCAGTATTTCATTTGTGTATTAGAGGTATTTTTAAGCACTATTTTTTTATCTTTGAAGTTTTTTTGAGTTTGTTAGATTAGTCTGTTAAATTGTTTTGTTAGTAGTAGAGTTGTTGGTGTTGTTTAGGAAGTTTTAGGAGAAATGGCTCCCCCATAGATCTCCACCATGAAAACCATCATGGCCCAGAGCGATATGGAATGGAATCCATTGCAAAATGTACATATGGAAGGAGGAGCTCAGAAAAACAAGTTAGCTAATTTTGGTGTCATTCCCTAGGCGAGTCCAATGTGCCCGGTTAGGTCATGACAATAATCTAATGGTGTTTTATTGCGGGGGAAAGATTGGGATAATGGAACCAAGTATGGTTTCACAAGAATAGAGGTCCTACAGATACCTCCTAGGAAGATTAGGCATTTTCCAATCCATTAAGATAGATTTCCAAGTAGAAATCAGTAGACTACACAAAAATAGCCCTATCAACTCTATTAGCCTTGAATTCTAGGAACCTATTGAAAGGAGGCCATGGAACCCTAAGACCAAAAAAATCCTTAATGTATTGGAAAAGGGTGTCTAAATATCTAATTTATTTTTGGGTTTCTTTGGGATTTTTGTGAGAGAAGTGGGAAAAACTCACTGATTAGGGCTAATTGACCTATTAGGCTTAAAAGACCAAATCCATTTATTATCTTGAGATCGTTTGAAAAACCATTGATGTCCTATTCTAATGGGATCATATGGGAGGAAAGAATTTGTATTAGAAATAATTTCACCCCCTACATCACTTGTGATGAAATGGAGTTGAAATTACACTTGGAGACATCCAAGAAGCAGTAAGGGATTGAAGAGCACTTTGTTGATAGTTAACCCAAGGTGAAGCACAAGAGTGACCAACTCATAGAGATGTGTTGGAGAAGTCCTAGGATAATTGAGCAAGGGATTGGAATATCCTAAAAGAGAGGGTAGTATCTTGAGAAGGATAGGAATAGTAGAGTCCTAGAATTGAATTGTGCGAGCACACCTTGAATGTGTCTATCATTCTTCAAATATTTTTATGGGAAGAAGCTTGCAAGACAACTATGTATATTCAGTATCATACCCCTCATCATATTACAGATAATATTACTCTAGAAGAAGATTTTACAGGTATCAAATCAGACATCAGTCATCTTTAGATATTTGGTTGCCTTGTCTATATTCATGTTCCTATAGAGAAAAGATGTAAGCTAGAACCTTCAGGGAAGAAAGTTTTTTTTGTTGGATATAGTGAGTCTTCAAAATCATATAGGATTTATATTTTAGGTCAAAATCAAATTGAAATCAATAGGGATGTTACTTTTGATGAATATGTAGCTTGCAATAAATCTAAAGAATCTAATTTGGAACTTGAGTCAGAAGATATTGAGCCCTCTCAAGACATAGACATGACTCTTACAAATCTACCTTCAAAGATTCAGAAGGAGCATAAATATCTAGAAGAGCTTATTGATTTGATTTATCTAGTTGATTCTTTTGATAATTCAGTAGTCCAAGTAATGTTTCAACTGGTAAGAAAAGACCTTTATGGGCTAGAAACACTATTGAAGAGGATGAAAAATATGCAGCCCCTCGTGGAACTTTAGAGAGAGTAAAAGGCCTCAAAAATTTGAAAATTATGTGGCTTTGATGAGTCACTTATTGCTTCAGAACCATCTAATTGTGATGAAGCTTCAAATCAGAAAGTGTGGAAGGATGTCATGATGGAAGAGTACCTATCCATAATCAAGAATTATGTATGGGACATTGTTCCTAGGCCTAAAAATGAATATGTGGTTTCTTATAAGTGGTTGTTTAAAATCAAGCATGCAACTGATGGAAGTATAGAAAAATACAAGGCAAGGTTCGTAGCTAGAGTTTTCTCACAAAAAGAAGGTATAGATTATGATGAGACCTTTGCACTAGTAGCTCATTATACCTCCATTAGATCCATCATAGTTGTTGCAGCAGTTAAGGGTTGGAGACTTCATCAAATGGATGTGAAAACAACATTCTTGAATGACATTATTGAAGTGGAAGTTTATATAGAGCGGCCAAAAGGGTTTGTAATTAATGTCAAAGACTCTTATGTGTGTAAGCTGAAAAAGGCTTGTATGGCCTTAAACAAGCCCACGTTCTTGGTATGAGAGAATTGACAATTATCTTTTGATTTTGGGCTTCCTAAAGAATGATGTTGACCCAAATTTATATTTCAAGGTATGTGATGAAAAAGTGTTGATCCTTGTGCTCTATGTTGATGATTTATTTCTTACGGGTGATAATGATCTCATTGTCAAATGCAAGAAGGAGTTAGCTTCTGAATTTGAAATGAAATATCTTGGTCTCCTTCATTATTTTCTTGGAATTGGGGTGTGGAAAAGGGAAAATGAAATTATTTTAAGTCAAGTAAAATATGTAATTGATATTCTGAAAAGGTTTGGCATGTTAGAGTGCATGTCAATGGTTACTCCCATGGAAGCTAATCTGAAAAAGTGACATGAGGAGGAAACACTTTTAGATTTAGTTGATCCTACATTATATAGGCAGTTAATTAGCTCATTAATGTATTTGGTGAATGCAAGGCCTGATATTTGTTATGGAGTGAATACCTTAAGTCAGTTCATGTTTGAACCAAGGCAACTTCATGTTGTGGCAGAAAAACATATATTGAGGTATGTGCGTGGTACAGTGGATTTTGGTCTAAAATATTCTTCATGTGTAGATCTTAACCTTCAAGGCTTCTTTGATTCAGATTGGGCAGGTGGTGTACCTGCTAGAAAGAGTACTTTAGGGTGTTGTTTTAGCCTAGGTTGAGTTGTAGTTTCTTGGTGCTATAGGAAACAATCTTGTGTGTCTCAAAGTATAGCTAAAGTAGAGTATTTTGTAGCATGTGTGGCTGAAAAATAAGTTGTGTAGCTTCAAATATTGATTGCAGATTTGTTTGGACAACCCTTGTATCCTACAGAGATA
Source organism: Thuja plicata (assembly GCA_018584345.1). NCBI lineage: Eukaryota > Viridiplantae > Streptophyta > Pinopsida > Cupressales > Cupressaceae > Thuja > Thuja plicata. The sequence goes on from MU227206.1 coordinate 454,459, forward strand.
TTTTGTGATAACCAAAGTTGTGTCAAGCTTTCAGTAAATCTTGTCTTTCATGACAGAACTAAACATGTGGAAATTAAGTATCATTACTTGAGATACATGGTTCAAAGGAAATAAGTTGAACTTAAGTACATCTCTATAGAGGAGAAGACTGTAGACATTCTTACCAAGCCACTTCCAAGGGTGAAGTTTTGTTATTTCAGAGAAAAGCATGGTATTGTTGAGAATGTTGCTCTTGATGAGAAAGAGGCTCAACTTCAGTTATTTATGGTATATATTTTAATGAGTTATTCTCTATGAGAGAAGTTTGAGGTGAAATCCCTTGTTAATGAGTTCTTATCTACAAGAAAAGTTTGAGGTTAACTCCCTTGTTAATGGGTTCTTCTCTGCGAGAGAATTTTGAGGTGCAATCCCTTGTTAATGAGTTATTCTCTGTGAGAGAATTTCGAGGTGAAATCCCTTGTTTCCACCCTTTGGGAGTAGCTATGGTGGATCCACCCTCTAGGAGTAGCTATGGTGGAAGTAATATGTGTGACTCTATGACTTATTCTATGTTATTTTTCACCCTCTAAGAGTAGCTATGGTGAATTTTGTTATGCTGAGATAACAATTTTGTCTTGAGAAAATCTACGATGAGATTTTGTTGACATTCTTTTAGTTGCATCTAGTTGCAGTAGTCATGAGATGACTAATTGAAGAACTCTCTCTTTCTAAGAGGGAGTGTTGAAGTATGTAGTTACATATTCTCAGCAATGACAGTATTATGTTCTACTCTTTTCAAGTTCCACATTTTGTTATGTGAGATATTCTCATACTTTATGTAATCTTTCACGGTTGTTCCTATTGTTCGTTCTTTTCACTCTGTCAGGCATCATGTATTGTTGACATGGCATCCTTCTCATCATTCATGTTCTCATTCTCTTTATCTGCAGATGTTGACTTATCTTGTTCTATCGTTTGTTATTATTATTTTTAATTATGAGAACGTGAAGTGCTTACCTTTATCAGTTCACATCTCCTTGGCATCTTCTTTTATGGGGAGATGATTAGTCTTTGTAACGGATCTTGATTGTTACTCCTTGTATCGCGATATCCTTCATATCGTGAATTATTCTTCTTGGTATGCTATCTTTGAAAATATTAAAAGAGAGCTATTGTGAATTACGGAGGTTGTTGTGAGTTATCATTTTATCAGTATTTTCAAATAGGAAGAGACTTGGTGGATAAGCATTCTAGCTTATATTTTTCTCATATTGAGATTATATTATGGTTTATAATTATGTAGTTGATTCTCTAATATTGAAGATTATTTTTGAATAATTGTTGTTTATTGAATTCATCTAAAGGAGACTAAGATTTTGTAATTAGTTTTTGGAAATCTAAAAAGGATCTATTTTTGTGGGTTGGGTTGTTTCCCTCGGCGAGGAGGGTTTTTCCTAGGATAACTCTATTTGTTTTTTGTTGGTTCTGTTAGCCAAATGTTTTATATAATTCTGGTTCATAAATTTAACAAAAAGAGTTTTCACTTTGACAAACCTTGTTACATTTGTACTTTAGCATGTGTGTGGTAAGTTTGAATTTTTATGTCTGCCTTACATTAAGAATGTACTAACTTTGAAATTCAACTATGTTGCATGTTTGAACTCTCACATTCACATTTTTTGTATTTGCACTTTTAGAATGTTTTTAACTTTAAGAATGACTTTTTTGCAAAACCTTTTCAAATTATTGAACTTAGTGTGTTCAAATACTAAAATACGCACATGCTAAAATATATTCACTTTTGTGTGTTCGTATTTTGTTATTGAAGTAAATTTTTGTATATTTAAACTTTAACATTTTCTTTGTATATGTGTAGAGTGTTTGTTTGAACAAACTATTCTGTGAAATGAAAAAATATCATGTGGAATATGTTTAAACTTTGACAACCATTTTTTTTATATTCATACTTAGTTTGACATTATTGAACTTAGTATTTACATGATATATATTTGAAGCATTTTTTGTGAAACATGTTTATATTTGGTATGTTTGGATAAAGTGTTCATTTCCGGACCTGTGACATACATTCACTTTTTGTTTGTGTGAAATATGTTGAACTTTGAAATTCATTTCATATGAATTTTATTTATATGCCCAAAAGTTAATTTGTATCTACTTTATGTGCTTTTGAACTATCATTAATGTTTGCTTTGTATGTTGTATGTTTAAACTATGTCTTGTTTGAACAAAGTCCATATGTTTTGTTTATGTGTGTTTTAAAGACAATTTTGTCATTACATTTGTGTAGTGTTTTTATCTTAACTAACTTTAAAATTAATTTTGTGTGATGTATTCAATTAACTTTCACTTTCACATTGTGTAGAGTATTTTTCAACTTAATGTGTTTAAGATCAATTTCATACGCGACATGTTATAAACTCTAACATTTAAATCTTTGTTTGTGTGTGTGTGTGTGTGTGTGTTTGTGTGTGTGTGTGTGTGTGTGTGTGTGTGTGTGTGTGTGTGTGTGTGTGTGTGTTTAGCATTCATTTTTTGTATTTGTGTGTGTGCAGTTTGGAAAGAACTTTGACATTTTTTTATATTTCATTGTGTGTTATGCATGTGTATGTACAAAATAAATCAATAATGTCCATTTTGTGTGGATTGAAATGAATTTGAGAATTAATTTGGGTTGCATTTTTGTTTTAATTTTGTCATATTTGAATGGATACATACATTAGTGGTGTTTTTAATTTAGCATTTACTTTATATGCAATATATATGCAATGTGTGGTACTGCTTAGTATGAAATATGTTTAAATGTGTGTGTGGTTGTGTGTGGTGTGTATTTGAACTAACTTTGGCATTCACTTTCTATTGTATATCTTTGAAATTAAATTGAGAATTAATTTGGTTTGCATGGGTGCTTTAACTTGTCATATTTGAATGGGTACATAAGTGTTGTTTGTAATTTAGCATATTTTATAACTAAGCGACATTTACTTTATGTGCCTTATTTATGCAATGTTTAAACTGACATTTATTATGTGTGGTATTGGTCGGTGTGAAATATGTTTTAATGTGTGTGTGTGTGTGTGTGTGGTTGTGTGAGTATGGATGCGCTTGCACGGGTGTGGGTGTGGGTGTGGGTGTGGGTGTGGGTGTATGTGTGGGTGGTGGCACAAACATGGGTGAGCATACATGTGCACGTGTATGCATGTGCTTGCATTTGTGGGTATGGGTGTGTGGGTGCATTGGTGTGGGTGTGTAAGGGGGG
>MU227206.1:458934-478222 GCA_018584345.1 Thuja plicata
GTGTGTGGGCTACATTGGTATGGTTGTGGGTGTGTGCTAGTGTGTGAATGGGTGGGCATGTCCAAGTACATGTATGCATGTGTGGATGCATTGGTGTTGGTGTGGTTGTGTGGTGGGGGTTGTGGTTGTGCATGTGTGTGTGTGTGTGTCTACATGTGTGGGGTACATTGGTATGGGTATGAGTGTGTGTGTTCGTGTGTGTGTGTGTTGGGGTTGTGCATTTGGGGTGTGTGTGGGTGTGCTTCTATGCGTATGTGCAAGAAGAAACATGGGCATGGGTGATCATGTTTGCACATGATGTGTATGCATGTGCATACATGTGTGTGGGTGCATTAGTATTGGTGCTTGTGTGTGGTGGGGGGTATGTGTGGAAGGTTGGGTGTCAATGAGTGTGCTTGTACACATGTGTGTGTATGGTTGTGTGCTAAAACACGAGCGTGTGTGAGCATGTTCGTGCATGTGTTTATATGTGCATGCATATGTCTGTGTGTGGGAGTTGTATGTGCACATGTATGTGTTAGTGCATTTGTGTTGGTGTGAGTGTGTGGTGGGGGTGTGTGTGGGGTATGTTGGTATGCATATGGGTGTGTGTTGTGGGTTGTGTGTGTGGGATATGTGTGGGTGTACTTCTGCACATGCAACCATGGGTGTGTGTGGCGTTATGGGCATGGTGTAGGAAATAGGAAGAAAGAAAATAAGAGGGGGGTGAATTAGTTGCTCCTAAAATACTTAAAACTCCAAACCCTTAAACCTTTAAAACTTGAAACCCTTTATCACTTTAACCTTTATTTATGATTTGTAAAATGTAAAGCATGTAAACACAAATAAGAAACTATCAACACCACATAACACAAATATTTTTATCATGGAAACCCAAACTAGGGAGAAAACCATGGTAGGTCTGAAACCCACAATAAGACTAGTACCTTATTAGAAGTAAATACTTATTGCAATATGGGGAATTCACATGCATTTAGGTACACTTCCTAGAGTTCACTACTCAATTTTCCTTGGACTACAACCCTAAGGAAGTCTCACTAACTTACAATCACAATCTAGACACCAATCTGAGAATTCATGAAATGTATGATACATCTACATATGTCTTGGTCAGTTCCATTTCAATACAATTAAATCTCTTGCTATAATTACCTCGGTCAAACTCAGTTGAGTAATCCATCCCTCATTAGATCTGTAAAAGTGCTTCACTAGAAACCTCTGTCTTCTGCAATCTTCCAAAAACTGGCATGCACGCATGACAACACAAATCAAACCCTAATTCACCAAATTTATCAAGATCTAGGTCAGCAAAATCTAATCCTCAAACATTTAACTCTTAGTGCCAAAATCAACCATTGGGATCACTAAGAACCTTTCAAACATTGCTTAGATCCTTCACAAACACCTCAATATTATTATCATAACCCTAAAATGTTTTACCGATCTCTCTAAACTTATTTATCAAATTTTCTTGACATGTTGACTAAGAACATAAAAACATCTTTAAATCCATTAAACTTGGTCACCTTGATCAATGTAAGTTGTCAAATCATCAAGAACATAATCCTAGGTCATCCTAAGGCATCATGAAGCTCAAACAAATAATCAAATTCATCACACTCGTCAAATTTGTCAACATTTCATGTAAACCTCAAGAACACTATTACCCCCAAGTGAAATACTTGTAAATGCCTTGCAGACCATTAGAATCACAAACCCTTTGAATGGTAGACACATTTCTATGTACTTAACACATTCCTAGTTGCACAACCAAAGATCTCACCTTGAGTACATGCACAAAATTATTCTATGCAACTTTGTTACACTGACAAACAATAAAATAATCAGTCTTCATATGTGACATCATAACTTGATCAAATCATCATGTCAACAATTGAAACTTGACATGAACCATTTAGACAACCTCTACATCATCCCATGAGGTGTTTTATGACATCAATGACAACACATCCAACTTGAAAACAATCTCACCCTTTGGAATTGATGGAAACATGTGATGGGAAAAACAAAAATACAATTAAAAACCAACAGTACTACCAAAAAATATCCACAATATCTTTTGGAGTCTCTCTAACTTTGCTCTACTACCTTATTTTTTCTTTGTCAGTGTTCCCCTGGGAACAAGCTCACCCTAATTCTAATCTGATTACATGATCTTCTCTCCATCATTTTCTCCCCCTTGGATGTACACTACTCTTCTTGAGTAAAACTCTTTCTTATGTGCAAGTATATAAACTTTATCTTCACATATGTTCTTCTCTCTTTCTTCACATCTTCTCTTCTCTTTTGCACTTTCTCTTCACACCTGATTTTTTTTCACATCTTCTCTCTCTCACACCCTTTAACATCAATAAAAAAAAATTATTACCTACTTTTGGCCACAAAACGCATCCAACTATTGATCAAACACATATAGCTTACCATGCTTAATACTCCCCCTGAGTAGCAGCCTCCATACATCAATCCAGTTGTAAGATTCTTCTTTAGAGAATACTGGAATGATGCAATCTCTTGCATCTTAGTTATGATCATGAGGGGTAATGACCACTAACCTTCCTCTGAGATGTGAAAGAATATAAGTTTTATCCTTACTCATCTTTCTCTTGGACTTGTTTTTAGAATTATGTCTTTTATCCAACTTTGTCTTCTCCATGTCTTCCTTCTTCTTATTCTTCTTTCTCTTGGTTTTGTTTTTGTTTTTATTTTCTTTCCCTTTTTATATTTATTCATTTATTTTATCTCCATACCTTTCCTCTTCACTTTCTACTTTTTTTTTATATTATTCTTCTTCACATTCTTCGTCCTTTCTACTCAAATACCTTTGTTCATCTTCTTGTTTCTTCCATGTTTGGTAATCTATGTAGATATATTGTATCTAAAACATACACCAATATTTTCTTCATTGTCATCATCTCTTATTATAGCACATGGACATCTATTTATCTCCCTTTTGACAATATTAGCCAACATTTTCACACAATTGCATATATTTGAGTTATGGGTATGCCTTTTGTTTCTAGAAGGATGATTTTTCTTTTTGTAGTTTGTAGCTTTATGTCCAAACTTTCCAAAATAAATACACCTAACTATGAATCTCTGATATTTAGGTCCTTTTACCAAAATCTTCTTGGTCTTCTTCTTCTTCTTCTTCTCCTTCTTCTTCTTCTTCTTCTTTTCTTTCTTCTTTTCTTCTTTGTTCTTCTTCTATCTTTTAGTGTCAATCTTGAATTTTCCAGATCTAGAACTTTCACCTTTCACAAGGCTAACATCATTTTTCTCATTCTCAATAAATGACTCAAGTTTAATTTCTCTAATCGTGATCTTTTCCACATGGTTATTTCTAGTCACAATCTCTTCCTTAAGAGATCTAGTCCATTCATCATGAATTGGCTCAATATATGATATTAGGCACATATAATGTTTTGCAATCCTTCTTCTTGTCTAAACTCCCTTGTTCCTATCACCAATTATTTTTCCTTCATTGTGATACAATATCGCATACCTTGGAGTCTTCTTCCTTATCTTTGGTTTCTAAACTTTTTCTTCTCTTCCACTTGTGTAGGCTTCATCTTATGCACTTTCTATCACACTTGCACTTTTGTTCTGGACTTGTTGATGTTTACTACGATCATTACTATCCCTTTGATGTCCACATTTCCTAAACCTTTCCAAATTCTCAAGACTTTCATTCACTTTAACATTTGTTCTTTCCATTAAACTTTTCAACCTTTTGTTATAGCACCTTGTTAGTAAACAGATTTATCTTCTTCCAAAATCCTTCACGAATAACTCCTAAAGCTCATATTGAAAGACAAACTCTAAAACCAACAGTTGAGTCACTTTCATTTATCATGTCAACTACTCTCTGAATTTTGACATGAAGGTGCAACTCCCTTCTTTGTATTTTCAATGAATCAAAATATTGATTACACCTTTAACCAGAAGGCAAGGAAGGCACACTAACATTTTCCCATAGACATAGAGCAAATGTGATGACTAATTAAAATGATTTAAGAAAGAAATTAAATATATGGCACATAGACCATCTAAGCATTCTCCCATTTACAGAGAAATAAAATGGAGATATAATACACTTTGTATATTCGATGCATAAAACCACAAGATTTCATAACATGCAAAATCCTTGATAAATGAGAGGAAGATAATATTTCAAATATGATTAGAGTAACCACAAGATCACTTCCAACCAGAGAAATTTAAATTCAAACCAACAGATCTCAAAATAGATTTCTCTTTATTCAAAATATTTAAAAAAAATAACCACATGATCATTTTTCCCCAACACCATAAATAAGATGCAAGTTAAATACAATCTCCTTTATTCATTTCCCTGATATAAACTTGATCTTGATCTTGATCTTCTTTGACTGCATACATTAATAATGATACTACCTATGTCAGGATGCCCTTTCTTTTAAAATGAAAGGGGCATTTCGTCAAATATTTATCGCACATCTTCTTTAATCCATTAGCCTCGAACGATGCTCGTGCATAAGAGTACCCATGAGGATTGATTATTTTCTCCATGCATTCATAGCAGTGACTTTGACATAGCACTCTGATTTAAGGAATTTGAATCTTTGGAGGTCTCCATTCAAACAAAGAGAGTCCCCAGATTTGGGGTTCAAGGAGCTAGAAGATGAATCACACTCCTCTTATATTTAGGCACTTTGTGGGATCCTCTATACATAGACATTCTGATCGAGCCTCATCAATTTTATTCTTTAAATAGATTTAGTCCGCAACACCTACCAATTTCCTCCTTCAATTGTAGATTTGAGTGCTATCATATGAGGCTCGCTTATTCTTCATATGGGTTGGACCCTTATATGCTCCCATATGGTCACAGTATTATAGAGTGACAACCACCACTCCAATACGGGTATCACATGAGCATATCATGCATCTCTGATTCAGGTTTTGATTTTCAAATGAAGATTAATTTAACAATCAACTTGTGTCATCGTATATATATTATTTGATGAGTCAAATAGAGGGTTCGAATCATTGGAGTCACCGACACATTCTGAGCACGAGGATTTTTAATGATGTCATGAACACCCAAGCTTGACTAGGCTATCTGAATAATGATCTCCATTATATGTCTTTGGGCATATTTCCAAATAGATCATGATTGATCCTCTTTATTAGATAATCTAGAGACACTTATAATTATTCAACCTTGTCACTTTTTCAAATAGATCTTAAATAAAATAAGATTGTGTATATTTGTTTCTTCATAAATTATAACTTCATAGAAATATTGTTAGAAAAACAAGGGATAATTAGGGAAAGATTCTCCATGTAGCCTGATTTTAATGTTTAAAGCTTGGGTGTTGTAGGAAAGCCAACAGGTGCTATGACTGGGGATGTGTGCTCAAAGTGCATGAAGAATGCAAAAATCTCTAGTTAAAGGCCAGTGCCTAGCACCATTGGTAAACAGAGTCAAGGTGAGAATGGATATCAGGGAGCTTCTTGCAGAAGGGGCATAGGGGAACAAGGAAACTACCAAACCAAAACTAAAATCAGAACAAGCTACACCTAAACACACCAAAATTTATTTACAAAGGAAAGGGCGAGCAGCCCATACCTTGGAGAATGCAACAAGAGGCTCATGGAAATCCGTTAACTGTTTGGGAGAAATATGTACCGGTGCAGAAAAGTGGTTGATATGTGGGATGAACTACCATAAGTACACATCTTGTGACGACCGTAAGGAGTGATTCAAAAAATATGTACTGCAAGAACCTTGAAAACAACGTGATAGAGCCAATGATCCTTTTTATGTTATAGATTTTTGTGTGCAATATTATGGCACCATTTTGAACAAGCCAGTTTGAGCTACCCACACTCACATATTTCTCCTTGGAAACACCAATCGAGCCTCTAATGAGAGAAATATTCAGAGGCTACCTTGCAAGAGTGTTTTTTGTGAAAATATGAAATCAGGTTTGCCCGGGATCTTGTCTTTTATAGATATGTCACTAATTTCATCCTGAAAATAAAATGCCTCCATCACAGGAAAATCATTAATCAATTCATCTTTGTAATCAAATGAGAAAATGTCTAATTTGACATGTGCTTTCTATGACATTGTAGACGTGAGGCTTCACTATATCAAGATTCTTGGATGTTTTGGGCTATGGAGATTCTTTATCATATGCGTATGTTGACAAAACTGAAGATTGCATAGCTTGATCAGCTACATCTTTTAAAAGCATTATTTTCAGCCAATAAGGGCTCTTGGAAATCTTCATTATTAAAAATGGTTAGATTCTAAAAAGGAGAAATAACAAGAATGGATTTGGCTGCTTTTAAAAAATGCCTCTTTTGTGTAGGATTTTCTTCAAGGTAACATTGTTGTTCATAAAGATAACCCTTCATTTGTGGAATTTTTGTAGACTTTAGGCTGCTAAGAATCAAGTCATCATCCAACTTGATCACCTCCCTTTGCGCATCTACCAAAATTTGCACTCTAAGATGTTTTAACCAAAATTTGACTTCAACCTCCATTGCAGCAGTGAAGATGCATAAATGATTTCCTTCATTAGGTTGGTGAGTTAGAGGAATTTTACCAACACTCATGTTGAATCTATCAACAAACTCCCTTGTAGATTCATCCTCTTTTATCTGAATTTGAAAAATATTTATCAGTAATTGATAGACATCAATTATAGGCTGAAATCTCTCAAGAAATCTTTTCTTAAGATTATCCCAACTGGTGATACATCCACCTTGCAGATTCTAGAACCATTCTATAGCATTTCCCACAAGACTTTAGAAAAACAGTGTGACAAATACATTTTCTTCCTAAACGCCAAGAATCCTGCATGCAATAGTGATTTCTTTGATGTGGTCATTTGGGTCTTGAGTCTTGTCTCCAGAAAACCTAGGAAGGTATTCCCTTGATCTTTTTGGTAGGGCTGAATACTGGACCAATGCAAATGGTCTGATCTGAGCCCCCCATGGATGAGTAGCAACTATGGCTATAATACACACTAGAACTCTTCTACCAAAGATTTAGCAAGTTTGAAACACAGAGTTTCCAATCTCATTTCACAGAGATAATAGTTTTCACCAAGGAAAGAAAACACTGATCTTTCATTTTTGATTCCCCAGTAGATTCACCAAAAATATGTTAGTAAACATGTTTGATTTCTTCCAAAATCCTTCACGAATAACTCCTAAAGCCCATATTGAAAGACAAACTCTAAAACCAATAGTTGAGTCACTTGCATTTATCATGCTAAGTGCTCTCTGAATTTTGACATGAAGGTACAACTTCCTTTTTGTATTTTCAATGAATCAAAATATTGATTATGCCTTTAACTAGAAGGCAAGGAAGGCATACTAACATTTTCCCATAGATATATTGTGTGTGTATTTTTTGGACCTGTAAGCTGCAACACAACACTTTAATATGTCATTACATTAGTTATAAAAACATGAAATATAAGAGTAAAAGCACATATAAATCATGAAAAATCAACATATTTCTCCCTATCTAAGAAGAGTATAATAAATGCTATAATTTTCCCTCGGATTATGCATAAATCAGTGACACATTCATGCTTAGAATGGAAGATTTAAGAGAGAATGTAAGGTAAATGCTCAAACAAAGTTCATTTTAGTGCTCCCAAAGAGAAATTATGTAATTACTATGAAAATATGAACTAAAAATACACTTAGATTGTTAGAAATTAGAGAAGCATAAGATTACTTTCAAATTCTAAAGATTAAGGGCCCATTGAGCTCAAAATTCATTCCTTTTATAGAAGAATTTGAGGAATGAGAGGTCAAGATTGAGTTGTGAAGAGAGGTGGAGATTGAATCCTTGGTGATCCATGTGAGATGATCCAAGTGATTTAACTCTCATTGGCTAATGGATTAACTTTCCATTTTGCAAGTTTTGAATTGTAATTAGGTAATTTATTTAATTCCTTTTAATTAATTACCTTAGCCATGTATTTAATTATTTTGATTTAATTGTTTTGATTTGATTTAATTGACTAAGGCAATTAATGTAAATTAGTGATAAGATCACTTTGATTTTTAGGAAATTAAATTTGATTTAAATGAATTATGCCAATTAATTGAAGAATTGCCTTGACATAATTAAGGGTATGATCACACTTAGGGAAAATAGGGTCTCTGGTCAGAGCAGACCAAATTAGGGTGGTAACACATATAACAAATGCAATGATTAATTTAAATGATTTAAGAAGGAAATTAAATATATGGCACGCAAACCATCTATGCAATCTTCCATTTACAGATAAATAAAATGGAAATATAATACACTTTGCATATTTGGTGCATAAAACCACAAGATTTCAAGACACGCAAAATCCTTGATAAATGAGAGCGAGATAATATTTCAAATATGATTAGAGTAACCACAAGATCACTTCCAACCAGAGAAATTTAAATTCAAACCAACAGATCTCAAAATAGATTTCTCTTTATTCAAAATATATAAACAAAATAACTACATGATCATTTTTCCCCAACACCATAAACAAGATGCAAGTTAAATACAATCTCCTTTCTCCATTTCCCTGTTACAAACTTGAACCCCANNCCCCCCCCCCCCCCCCCCCCAAAAAAAAAAAAAATGTCTTCTTTTCTCCAGAAAATGTGTCGGCCTCCGACAAAGAGAAGAACCCCATTCTTGTCCCCAGTTTTACAATAAATAGAATTCTTAAAAATGATATTTAGTTATTAATAACAGAATCTTAAAATAATAAAAATCCCATGCCTTCTAGTCTCATCTCCTTATGACATTATCCGCATAATAGTTCAATAATTTATCTTCACATATGTTGACATCTAGCATACTAAGAGTTCCTTGTGTCATTTTGAAGAGAATTCTAGAATGAGTTGTTGCCACCTGGATCACCAATGAATAACCGACTCCCCTGTCCTATTGCGAACATGTGTATGTTGGATAGACAAAATATAACTCTAATTTCTAGTTTTATATGATTGCTTGGTGTCAAATCCAAATATGACCATCGATCCATATATGCTCCCATTGTGGCATCATCAAGAGGCCCTCAGTTGTCGATGATATGGCTTCTTGCAGAGGCTCAGTTAGTTTGGGGTGAAAGTCTTGAAAAGATTCGAGTGTCTTCTAACTGGCATTACATCAAACCTTTTGCACACATCTTCCATGCTTGTCTCTCAGATGGTGCCCAATCTCTATGCATTTCAATTTCATTGCATGATTTCCATCCATCAGTGTTGTCAGATTCATCGTAACCCATTTCTCTTGTGATACACATCCTCATTTTTCTCATTCCCAATCCTTCAAGAAATACCCTGATAGATGCATGTAGTGGTAGACCTTTGATCTTGATCTTCTTTAACTACATAAATTAATAATGATACTATCTCTGTCGGGATGCCCTTTCTTTTAAAATGAAAGGGGTATTTGGTCAAATAGTTGTCACACATCTTCTTTAATCCATTAGCCTCGAACGATGCTCATGCATAGGAGTACCCATGAGGATTAATTTTTTTCTCCATGCATTTGTAGCAATGCCTTTGACATAGCACTCAGATTTAAGAAATTTGAATCTTTGGAGGTCTCCATTCAAACATAGAGAGTCCCAAGATTCAGGGTTTGATGAGATAGAAGATGAATCACACTCCTCTTCTATTTAGGCACTTTGCGGTCTCCTTTGTACATAGATGTTCTCATTGAGCGTCATCCATTTGATGCTTTAGACAGCTGCAATTTGCAACACCTACCAATTTCCTCCATAAATTGTTGATTTGAGTGCTATCATATGAGGCTCACTCATTCTTCATATGGGTTGGACCCTATGCTCCCATATGATCACTACATTATAGAGTGACAACCATCACTCCAATATGGGTATGGAATTATCATATCAGGCATCTATGATCTAAGTTTTGATTTTCTCATGAAGATGAATTTAACAATTGACTTGATTCATCGTATATATATTATTTGATGATTCGAACAAAGGGCTCAAATCATTGGAGTCACCAACACAGTCTGAGCATGAGGAGTTTTGATGATTTCGTGAACACCCAAGCTTGAATGCGCTATCTGAAGAATGATCTCCATTATATGTCTTTGGGCATATTTCCAAAGAGATCATGCTCAATCTTCTTTATTACATAATCCATAACCGCTTATAAATATTCAACCTTGTCGCTATGTCAAATAGATCTTAAATCGAATAAAATTGTGTATATTTGTCTCTTCACAAATTGTAACTTCATAGAAATATTGTTAGAAAACCCAGGGATAATTAGGGAAATATTCTCTACATGGCCTAATTTTAAATTTTAAAGGTTGGGTGTTTTAGGAAATCCCACTGGTGGCTCTGATTGGGGATGGGTGTTGTAAAGTGCATGAAGAATCCAGAAATCTCTAGTTAAAGGACAATGCCTAGCTCCATTGGGAAATAGAGTCAAGGAAATAATGGAGATCAGGGAGCTTCTTGTAGATGGGGTGGAGGGGAACAAGGCAACTACCAAACCAAAATTGAAAGAAAAACAAGCTACACCTAAACACACCAAAATTTATTTACAAAGGAAAGGGCTATCAACCCATACCTTGAAGAATGCAACAACTGGCAAATGGAAATCCATTAACTGGTTGGGAGAAATATGTACCAATGGGGAAAAGTGGTTGATATGCGGGATGCACCACCATAAGTAGACATCTTGTGATGAGTGTAAGGAGTAATTCAACAACTATGTGTTGCAAGAACCTTGAAAATAATGTGCTAGATCCAACGATCCTTTTTATGTTATAGATTTATGGGTGCAATATTATGGAACTATTTTGAATGAGCCAGTTTGAGCTATCCACACTCACATATTTCTCTTTGGGAGCACCAATTGATCCTCTAATGAGAGAAATATTTGGAGGTTTCCTAACAAGAGTGTTTTTGTGAAAATCTGAAATCAGTTTTGTCAGGAGCTCATCTTTTATAGATTTGTCAGTAACCTCATCCTTAAAATAAAATGCCTCCATCATAGGGAAATCATTAACCAGTTCATCTTCATAATCAAATGAGAAAACCTCCAATTTGACCTATGCTTGTTGTGACATTGTAGGGGTTAAAGGCTTCACCATAGTTTGCAATTCCACCTCATAAAGATTCTTGGATGTTTTGGGTTGTGGAGATTCTTTATCATACGCGTATGTTGAAAAAACTGAAGATTGCATAGCTTGATCATCTACATCTTTTAAAAGGTCTCCAAGCTTCGCCACTACCTCAGATTGCAAACATTCCCCTGGTTATGGTATACAATCAAATGAAAAAGACTCAAAGAGAGGAGTGTCATATACTTCTTCAACATTCATCATTTTTTGTCCCTGTCGATCCACCACGTCACACTGATTAGAATCAATGACCAGAAAGATATCAGCAACTTCAGAGTTAAATAATTCAGATTCTAGAGAGAGGACAACCATTGATAATATTTTATTTGACTCGTAAGTAGCAAGCCCTTCCTCCACAACTAGCACACCCAGGCTGGTCATTAGCTCATCTGATTGAGTAATATACTCTTCATCATTTTCAGTATGTGAACAACAGAATCCTACCATGTTAAAAAATTATTTTTAGCTAATAAGGGCTCTTGGAAATCTTCATTATTAAAAATGGTTAGATTCTGAAAAAGAGAAACAATGGGAATGGATTTGGGTTCTTTTAAAACATGCCTCTTTTGTGTAGGCTTTCTTCAAGGTAACATTTTTGTTCACATAGCTAACCCTTCATTTGTTGAATTTTTGTAGACTTTAGGCCACTAAGAATCAATTCATCATCCAACTTGATCGTCTCCCTTTATGCATCTACCAAAATTTGCACTCTAAGATGTTTTAACCAAAACTTGACTTCAACCTCCATTGCAGTAGTGAAGATGCATAACTGATTGCCTTCATTAGGTTGGTGAGTTAGAGGAATTTTACCAACACTCTTGTTGAATCTATCAACAAACTCCCTTATAGATTCATCCTCTTTTATCTAAATTTGAAAAATATTTATTAGCAATTGATATGCGTCAATTTTAGGCTGAAATCTCTCAAGAAATATTTCCTTAATATTATCCTAACTAGTGATACATCCACCTTGCAGATTCAAAAACCATTCTGCAACATTTCCCACGAGACTTTGGAAAAATAGTCTGACGAATACATTTTCTTCTTGCATGCCAAGAATCCCACATGCAACAGTGACTGATTTGATGTGGTCATTTGGGTCTTGATTCTTGTCTCCAAAAAACTTGGAAAGGTATTCCCTTGATCTTTGTGGTAGGGCTGAATACTGGACCAATGCAAACGGTTTGATCTGAGCCCCCCATGGCTGAGTAGCAACTATGGCCATAATACACACTAGAACTCTTCAGCCAAATATTTAGCAAGTTTGAAACACAGAGTCGCCAATCTCATTTTACAGAGATAATAATTTTCACCGAGGAAAGAGAACACTGATCTTTCATTTTTGATTCCCCAATAGAGTCGCCCAAAATTTGTTAGTAAACAAATTTGTCTTCTAACAAAATCCTTCACGAATAACTCCTAAATTCCATATTGAAACACAAAATCTGAAACCAATAGTTGAGTCACTTGCATTTATCATGCCAAGTGCTCTATGAATTTTGACATGAAGTTACAGCTCCCTTCTTTGTATTTTCAATTAATCAAAATACTAATTATGTCGTTAACCAAAAGGTGAGGAAGGCACACTAACATTTTCCCATAGACATATAACAAATTCTATGATTAATTTAAATGATTTAAGAAGGAAATTAAATATATGGCACATAGAACATCTAAGCAATCTCCCATTTACAGAGAAATAAAATGGAGATATAATACACTTTACATATTTGGTGCATAAAACCACAAGATTTCATGACATGCAAAATCCTTGATAAATGAGAGATAATAATATTTCAAATATGATTAGAGTGACCACATGATCACTTCTAACCAAAGAAATTTAAATTCAAACCAACAGATCTCAAAATAGATTTCTCTTTATTCAAAATATATAAACAAAATAACCACATGATCATTTTGCCCCAACACTATAAACAAGATGCAAGTTAAATACAATCTCATTTCTTCATTTCCATGTTACAAACTTGAACCCCCCCACCAAAAAAAAAAATGTCTTCTTTTCTTCAGAAAATGCGTCAGCCTCCAAAAAAGAGAAGAACCTCATTCTTGTCCCCAAGTTTACAATAAATAAAATTCTTAAAAATGATATTCAGTTATTAATAACTGAATCTTGAAGTAATAAAAATCCCATGTCTTATAGTCTCATCTCCTTGTGACATTATATGCATAATAGTTCAATAATTTATCTTCACATATATTGACATCTAGAATACTAAGCGTTCCTTGTGTCATTTTGAATAGAGTTCTGGAATGAGTTGCTGTCACTTGGATCACCAATGAATAACTGACTCCCCTGTCCAATTGGGAACATGTGTATGTTGGATAGACAGTGTATAACTCTAAATTCTAGCTTTATATGATTGCTTGGTTTCAATTCCAAATATTACCATTGAGCCATATATGCTCCCATTTTGGCATCATCATGAGACCATCAATTGTCGGTGATATGGCTTCTTGCAGAGGCTCGGTCGGTTTGGGGTGAAAGTCTCAGAAAGCTTTGAGTGTCTTCTAACTGGAATTACATCAAATATTTTGCACATGTCTTCCATGCTTGTCTCTTAGATGGTGCCTAGTCTCTATATGAATTTCAATTTAGTTGCATGATTTCCATCCAACAGTGTTGTCAGATTCATCGTAACCCATTTCTCTTGTGATGCACCACCCACTCATGAAAATCCATTAATTGGTTGTGAGAAATATGTACCAGTGCAGAAAATTGGTTGATATGTAGGATGCACCACCATAAGTAGACATCTTGTGATGACCGTAAGGAGTGATTCAACAACTATGTGCTACAAGAACCTCGAAAACAACATGATAGATCCAATGAGCTTTTTTATGTTATAGATTTTTGGGTGCAATATTATGGCACCATTTTGAATGAGTCAGTTTGAGCTACCCACACTCACATATTTCTCCTTGGGAACACCAATCAAGCCTCTAATGAGAGAAATATTCAGAGGCTGCCCTGTAAGTGTGTTTTAGTCAAAATGTAAAATTGGGTTTGTTAGGAGCTCATCTTTTATAGTTGTGTCACTAACATCATCCTTAAAATAAAATGCCTCCATCACAGGGAAATCATTAACCAGTTCATCTTCGTAATCAAACAAGAAAACCTCCAATTCAACCTATTCTTGCTATGATATTATTGGGGTGAAAGGCTTCACCATAGTTTTTAATTACACCTCATCAAGATTCTTGGATGTTTTATGCTATGGAGATTCTTTATCATACGCGTATGTTGACAAAATTGAAGATTGCATAGCTTTATTAGCTACATATTTTAAAATTTCTCCAAGTTTTTCCACTACCTTAGATTGCAAATATTCCCTTGGTTGTGGTATACAATCAAATGAAAAAGATTCAAAGAGAGGAGCATCACATACTTCTTCACCATTCATCGGTTTCTATCCATGTTGATCCACCATGTCATACTGATCAGAATCAATGACCGAAAAGATATCAACAACTTCAAAGGTAAAGAATTTAGGTTCTGGAGAAAGGATAGCTATTGATAAGCTTTTATTTGACTCATAAGCAGCAAGCCCTTCCTCCACAACTAGCACACCCAGGCTGGTCATTAGCTCATCTAATTGAGTAATATACTCTTCATCATTTTTATTATGTGAACAATATAATCCTACCATCTTAAAAGCATTATTTTTAGCTAATAAAGGCTCTTGGAAATCTTCATCATTAAAAATGGTTAGATTCTGAAAAAGAGAAACAACGGGAATGGATTTGGCTACTTTTAAAACATGCCTCTTTCATGTAGGCTTTTCTTCAAGGTAACGTTGTTTTTCACAAAGATAACCCTTCATTTGTGGAATTTTTGTAGACTTTAGTCCACTAAGAATTAATTTATCATCCAACTTGATCTCCTCCCTTTGCGCATCTACCAAACTTTGCACTCTAAGATGTTTTAACCAAAACTTGACTTCAACCTCCATTGCTATAGTGAAGATGCATAATTGATTGCCTTCATTAGGTTGGTGCATTAGAGGAATTTTACCAACACTCCTATTTAATATATCAACAAAATCCCTTATACATTCATCCTCTTTTATCCAAATTTTAAAAAAGATTTATCACAAATTGATAGGCGTAAATTGTAGTCTGAAATCTCTCAATAAATCTTGCCTTAAGATTATCCCAACTGGTGATACATCCACCTTGCAGATTCTAGAACCATTATGCAGCATTTCCCACAAGACTTTGGAAAAATAGTCTGACGAATACATTTTCTTCCTGCACACCAAGAATTATGCATGCAATAGTGACTGCTTTGATGTGGTCATTTGGGTCTTGAGTCTTGTCTCCAGAAAACTTGGGAAGGTATTCCCTCAATCTTTTTGGTAGGGTTGAATACTGGACCAATGCAAATAGTCTGATCTGAGCCCCCCATTGATAAGTAGCAACTATGGCCATAACACACACAAGAAGTCTTCTACCAAATATTTAGCAATTTTGAAATACAGAGTCACCAATCTCATTTCATAGAGATAATAATTTTTACTGAGGAAAGAAAACATTGATCTTTCATTTCCAATTCCCCAATACAGTTGCCAAAAATCTATTAGTAACTCCTAAAGCCCATATTGAAAGACAAACTCTAAAACCAATGGTTGAGTCACTTGCATTTATCATTCCAAGTGCTCTCTAAATTTTGACATGAAGGTACAGCTCCCTTCTTTGTACTTTCAATGAATCAAAATATTGATTATGCCTTTAATGAGAAGACAAGGAAGGCACACTAACATTTTCTCATACACATAGAACAAATGTAATGAATAATTTAAATGATTTAAGAAGGAAATTAAATATATGGCACATAGACCATCTAAGCAATATCCCATTTACAGAGAAATAAAATGGAGATATAATACACTTTGCATATTTGGTGCATAAAACCACAAGATTGCATGACACACAAAATCCTTGATAAATGAGAGCAAGAAAATATTTCAAATACAATTAGAGTAACCAAAAGATCACTTCCAACCAGAGAAATTTAAATAAATAGAATTCTTAACAACGATATTCAGTTATTAATAAATGAATCTTGAAATAATAAAAATCCCATGGCTTCTAGTCTCGTCTCCTTATGACATTATCCGCATAATAGTTCAATAATTTATCTTCACATATGTTGACATCTAGCATACTAAGCATTCCTTGTGTCATTTTGAAGAGAATTCTAGAATGAGTTGTTGCCACTTGGATCACCAATGCATAACCGATTCCCCTGTTCAATTGGGAACATGTGTATGTTGGATAGACAACATATAACTCTAACTTCTAGTTTTATGTGATTTCTTGGTGTCAATTCCAAATATGATCATCGAGCCATATATGCTCCCATTGTGGCATCATCAAGAGACTCTCAGCTATCGGTGATATAGCTTCTTGCAGAGGCTTGGTCGGTTTGGGGTGAAAGTATCAAAAATCTGAGTGTCTTCTAACTGACATTACATCAGACATTTTGCACACATCTTCCATTCTTGTCTCTTTGACGGTGTCGAGTCTCTATGCCTTTCAATTTCATGGCATGATTTTCATCCATCAGTTTTGTCAAATTCATCATAACCCATTTCTCTTGTGATACACATCCTCGTTTCCTCATTCCCAATCCTTCAAGAAATCCCCTGACAGATGCATGTAATGGCAGACCTTTGATCTTGATCTTCTTTGACTGCATACATTAATAATAATACAACCTCTGTTGGGCTACCCTTTCTTTTAAAATGAAAGGGGCATTTGGTCAAATAGTTGTTGCACATCTTCTTTAATATATTATCCTCAGATGATGCTCATGCATAGGAGTACCTATGTGGATTGATTGTTTTCTCCATGCATTCGTAGTAGTGACTTTGACATAGCACTCCGATTTAATGAATTTGAATCTTTGGAGGTCTCCACTCAAACATAGAGAGTCCCTGGATTCGTGGTTTGACGAGATAGAAGATGAATCACACTCCTCTTCTATTTAGGAACTTTGTGAGATCCTTTGTACACAGAATTTCTCATGGATCCTCACCATTTGATGCTTTAAACAACTGCAATCCGCAACACCTACCAATTTCCTCCTTCAATTGTAGATTTGAGTTCTATCGTATGAGGCTCGCTCATTCTTTATATAGGTTGAACCCAATGCTTCCATATGATCACTGTATTATAGAGTGACAACCATCACTCTAATACGGGTATGGCATGAGCATATTAGGCATCTCTGATTCAGGTTTTGAGTTGCTAATGAAGATGAATTTAACAATCGAATTGATTCATTGTATATATATTATTTGATGAGTCGAATAGAGGGCCCAAATCATTGGATTTACTGACATAGTCTGAGCACGAGGACTTTTTATGATGTCATGAACACCCAAGCTTGAATGCATTATCTGAAGAATGATCTCCATTATATGTCTTCGGGCATATTTCCAAATAGATCATGCTCGATCCTATTTATTAGATAATCCAGAGATTCTTATAATTATTCAACCTTGTCACTTTGTCAAATAGATCTTAAATCGAATAAGATTGTGTATATTTGTCTCTTCACAAATTGTAACTTCATAGAAATATTGTTAGAAAAACCAGGGATAGTTACGGAAAGATTCTCCACATGGACTGATTTTAATGTTTAAAGGTTGGGTATTGTAGGCAAGCCAACACACCTATATGCTTTAGTTTTGTTAGAATAACTAAGGAATATACCTTTATCACTCCTTGCATCAAACTTTCATATGTCTTCATCTCTCTTTATGTAACATCTACTACCAAAAATTCTGAAATACTTCACAGTAGGCACATGACCACACCAAAGTTCATAGGGTGTCTTACCAATTCCATGTTTGATTTGTACTTGGTTAAGAGTGATACTGCAGTGCTCACAACTTTCCTCCAAAACATCTGCAAAACACTTCTTTCAAGCATCATGGTCCATGCAGTCTCTAGAATAGATTTTTTATTGCACTCTACTACACCATTCTATTTTGGAGTCCTGGGAGAAGATAATTTTCTCTTGATTCCATGCATCTCATAGTATGTATTGAACTCATTTGATGTAAACTCTCCACCTCTTTTTCATCTCAGCTTCTTCAATTTTAGACTTGTCTGATTCTCCACCATTGCCTTAAAAGTCTTGAACTTATCAAAAAAATTATATTTCTCCTTCAAGAAGGTCACCCATACCATCTTTGAGTAATCATAAATTAGTAGCATAAAATATATGTCACCTTGAAATCTTCTTGTCTTGGTAGGGCCACACAAATAAGTATGAACAAGATCAAGCAAACCATTAGGATGAAATGTTATCTTTTTCTCTCATCTTCATGAATTCATATTTTCCCTTCAAGATTTGCAACTTTTCCATCTTTATTTTTGTGTATCCTTATTAAATAATTTCCAACTTCTCTCATATTTGACTAGTTGTCTCCAATTCCAACACATTGATCATCTCTGCATCTGTCGATTCACTCAACAAAGCTTCCTTTGCCCTAATGTTCGCATTGCCCTTCTTGATCTCATTAGGAATTGTAGGGTTTTGAGGAGGGCTATAAGAACTCTTTGTAATCGTCCAACAATCTTCATCAATGCATCTAAGATGTACAATCATGTAGTTCTTCCATAATGTATAGTTGGTTCCATCCAATATTGGATTGTCCTTCTTGTATGTCGCCATCTTCTGATCTCCCTCGAGTTGTTAGGCTTCCTTCAAGGGACTAAGCTCTAATATCAATTGTAGGAAATAGGCAGTAAGCAACTGAGAGGGGGGAGGGTAAATCATTTGCTCCTAAAACACTTAAAACTCCAAACCCTTAAACCTTTAAAACTTGAAACCCTCTATCACTTTAACCTTTAAGTGTTGAGGGTTGCAATGGTTTGAGGTTCTAGCTTGGTAGAAAGATGCATTAATATATTTGTAGATGAGGAAATGAAAAATGTATGTGTATACACTAAAAAATGGCTTCGTTGATTAATCAATTAATTAAATATTTATTATTTAATTAATATTGACTTGATGAATTGATTAAATATTTATTATTTAATTAATGTTTATTTCTTCTATTTATT
>MU227206.1:483355-507820 GCA_018584345.1 Thuja plicata
GTACTTCCTATCAGAGTTGGTCCTGTGGTTAAAGACATGCTTTGTCAAGTCTTGGATATGGATTTGGCATATAACATTCTTTTAGGGCGACCTTGGATTCATTCTATGCGAGTTGTGCCATCAATGTGTCATCAATGCTTGAAGTTTCCATATAATGGTCAAGAGGTAACCATCAAAGGAGATCCAAATCCTTTTCAATATTGCAATACCATTAAGCCAACAACTGAATCTTTGGTGCCTTACAATCGTATTGGCTCTTCTCCACCAACACCCATTGATCCCAGTAATGAAGCATCAACTTCTAAATCTCATGAAATCAAGGTAGACATAAATGAACAAGGTATGGGAGAGTACACTTTGGGCCAAACTTTGTGTATCACAGAGTTACCCTTATCTCCCAAGTCATATGGAAAATCCTTGATCACCAAACAACAATCAGAAGGCCCTTCTACACTTGTTTATGCAACATTTGTAAGTGGGGGCACCATATCAAAAGAGGTTGCTGAGCGTAATGCTAATTATTTGTTACATCATCATAAAGATCTAAAGAATGAAAAACATGAGCCTATATCACCAAATATATATGGCACGGGATACACTTTGTTGCAAAAGATGGGATATCAAGGAAGTGGACCTGTAGGGTTGCAAAGAGAGGTTGTCATCAAACCAATCCTGAAAAATCTGAATTATCAAAGAGAAACCATTGGACTAGGATACAAGGGAGAAGGACCAAAGGAACCTAAAGGAAAAGAAAAGGTTGAACCCTTTTACAAAATTTCTATGGCTCATGCATTACCATTATGTAAAAATGGCATGT
Organism: Thuja plicata; assembly: GCA_018584345.1. Lineage (NCBI taxonomy): Eukaryota > Viridiplantae > Streptophyta > Pinopsida > Cupressales > Cupressaceae > Thuja > Thuja plicata. The sequence goes on from MU227206.1 coordinate 484,173, forward strand.
ATGTAGATCCAGCAAAGCAAAAGATAGCGCAAAACATCATTAACTGACTTAGAAATAATAAGGGTGATGATGATGATTCTCATACTTGTGAATGGGATTCATTCTCTGATTATACTAAAGATATGTAATTTGATGATGTTCATGTTGATGGTAACAATTGCCATGAGAAGATGAGTCCAAGGACAGAACCACTACGATTAGCTTCACCTGATGCTACTCTTGGCAATTGTGAGGAAAGTGAGAGTTATCTTGAGATAGACAATTCGGATGAGAGTATGGAAATAGACCTTGCCGATACAATTATAAACTTTGAGAACTTTTCTATCAACACCATCGCATCCTTTGAGACCAAACCAAATGATCAAATACCCCTTGTCCACCCCAAACTTATCACCTAGGATTCTCCAAATTATCCTGAACCTGATGTTTTCCATAATGATGATGCTATTATCAACTATCTCAGAATCAAAGATCATCTACCATCAGGAGATCATAAATCAGGATTCCCCATAGAACTCAATGACATGGCTTACTCTGGAGAGGGTTCAAATCCTTTCAGTCATAAAAATATGAAAATAATAAATAGATCTAATGGTGAAAACCACTCAGTGGTAGTGTTAGATCCTAAAAAAGTAAAAAGAAAAGACGTATCTAAGGGTGAAAACCTCTCTGAGGTGCCTGAAGATGGAAGGATTGACACTCTCCCCAACTATATGTATCGAGAGTAGTCTGCTATACTTATTGAACCAACATTGCCTCTTAACATTGGCACAGAGGAGTCACCACGCATTCTGAAGATAGCTACATCCTTAACAGAGACAAAAAAAGATGCCTTTTCACAGTTTTTCAAAAAGAGACAGATCAATTTTTCTTGGTCTTATGCTGATATGCCTGGGCTAGATCCTCATCTTATTATGCATCATTTTTCCATTACACCTGGGGTCAAACCTGTAAAGCAGAAACTTAGGAAAATGCATCCTCACATTGTACTCATGGTCAAAGCAGAATTTAAAAAATTGTTGGATGTGGGTTTCATTCGAGCTATTGATTATGCTGATTGGATCTCAAATATTGTACCAGTATCCAAGCCAGATAAGTCCATCATGATTTGCATAGATTTTCGGGATCTTAACAAAGCTTGTCCCAAAGATGATTTTCCTTTGCCCAATATGTATATTATAGTTGATTTAACAGCCGAGCATGAGATGTCATCCTTAATGGATGGATTTTATAGTTATAACTAGATTAAGATTGCACCAGAAGATCAGGAAAAGACTGCTTTTACATGTCCTTGGGGCACATACTGCTGGAATGTAATGCCTTTTGGGCTTAAAAATGCTGGTGCTACCTATCAAAGAGCTATGACCACAATCTTTCACGACATGATGCATACCATAATGGAAGATTATGTTGATGATATCCTAGCCAAATATAAGAACAGAGAAGGGCATCTAAGAGTGTTGGATAGGATATTCACACGAATGGAAAAGTATCAGATAAGACTAAATCCCAAGAAGTGTACATTCGGGGTTACATCAGGCAAATTGTTAGGATATATTATTTCAGCTAAGGGAATAGAGGTGGATCTAGAAAAGGTCAAGGCAATCATGGAAATGTCTTCACCTATGAATATTAGTCAATTGAGATCTCTACAAGGGAGCCTTCAGTCAATCAGAAGATTTTTCTCTCAATTAGCAGATAGAAGTCATCCTTTTCAGCATCTGTTACATAAAAAAATCTTATTCAAATGGGATGATAAGTGTGAAGAATATTTTACTAAGATAAAGAAATACTTAGCCACTCCTCCCACTCTTATGTCACCGATTCTAGGAAAGCCACTCTTGCTTTATATTTCAGCTACAGAAGTTTCGCTCGGTGCCCTGTTGGGCCAACAAGATCAAGAGGGAAAAGAGAAGGCTATATATTATATCAGTCACACCCTTGTTGGATATGAACTCAATTATTCATCAATTGAGTGTGCATGTCTAGCAATGGTCTTTGCTTCACAAAAGTGGCGGCATTACATGTTGTCTCATTCTATCAAGCTTATTGCAAAGATTGATCCTTTGAAGTATCTTTTGAGTAAAACTGCATTAACGGGAAGGTTGGCTAAGTGGGTCATGTTGCTTAGTGAATTTGATATCGAATATGTTGAAAGGAAGGCTATTAAAGGGAAAGTAATTGCTAATCAATTGGCCGAGGCACCACTAATGGATAATCATCCTATACATACAAAATTTCTAGATGCACACATCCTAACATTATCTACACAAACCTAGAGGCTATACTTTGATGGATCCTATACTCAGCATGGTTCAGGAGCTGGAGTCTTATTTGTTACACCACAAGGATATATCATACCAAAGTCCTAAAAATTGCTTTTTCCTTGTACAAATAATGTAGTTGAGTATGAAGCACTGACGATCGGGTTGAAAATGGCTCTACAATGGAACGTGACTGAATTGAATTTCTACGGAGACTCCCAGTTAATAATCAATCAGGTTAATGATGAATATCAAACTAAAGATGATAAGTTGTTACCATATAAACACATGGTAGATGAATTTAAGAAACATTTTTCAATCATCACCTTTGAGTAGCTTCTAAGGTAGGAAAATAAGGCTGCAGACGCTATGGCAACAATTGCTTCTTTATTTAATGCCGAGGATACAAAAGCCCGTTTTGAGTTCTTAGTGGAATCTTTGATTTATCCTACATACGATGATCCTGATACATGTATCATATGTCATATTATCGGACAAGATTCCCCTACCTATGGAAAAATATATTCCTATTTGAAAGACAATATCTTTCCCCCTGACCTATCCAAAAACCAAAAGTGAACCTTCCTCCGCCAAACCTCCCGCTATCTCCTAATATCTGACACCCTATATTGGCGAGGTCTTGACGGTACTCTCTTACGATGTCTTGAACATGATGAAGCTCAAACTTCCTTACAAGACATACACGAGGGTATATGTGGAACACATTCGAGTGGTCCTTCCTTGGCTAAGAAGCTCATATGTATGGGTTACTATTGGCCTACTATGGAAACAGATTCTTTTCACTTTGCTCAGAAATGAAAGAAGTGTCAAATTCATGGGAATATTATTCATGCACCGGCACGGCAACTTTATCCTGTTACAACTACATTTCCATTCAGTCAGTGGGGACTCAACCTTGTGGGCGCAATTCACCCTCCATCTTCTAATGGCCATAAGTACATTATAACCACCACTGAGTATTTTACCAAATGGATTGAAGTTGTTCCCTTGATCACTGCCACAGGCAAACAAGTTTCTATGTTTATCCTTAACTATATCATTTACCGATATGGCATCCCTATTCACCTCGTTACAGATCATGGGAAACAATTTCAAAATCAAGATATCGATGAATTATGTGCCAAATTCCATATCACCCACCATTATTCCACTATTTATTACCCTTAGGGTAATGGCCAAGCTGAGGTGTCTAATAAAACTATTGTCAAAATCCTTCAAAAGACTGTCAATGACGTTGGTCAAGACTGGCATGTCCAGTTGAACCCTACCCTATGGCCCTATCATACTTCCATCTCTTCAAGTGTCCCTGAAAGATTTGATTCCAGATGAAGAGTATAGATTTGCACGACTAACTGAATTAGAATTGTTAGATGAACGCCGTCAATGAGCCTTTGACCATTTGAAAGTCTATCAACAAAGGATGTCTCATCAATATAACAGTAAAGTGAAACCCAGAGACTTTCAGGTTGGTGATCTAGTCCTTCGAGAGAATCCCAAAAACTAGCAGCATCGTGAGAAGAAGGGCAAGTTTGAGCCCAATTGGTTGGGTTCGTTTGTGATTACAGCAACCTATGGTTCTAGAGCCTATCAATTGTCAACATCTAAGGGAGATCCCTTGGATGAGCCTCTTAATAGCATGCACCTAAAGAATTTTTATGCATGAGATCCCAATGCAAGGGATATGTTCAGAAAAATAAAAAAAATAAATAAAAAATCAAAAAAAAAATCATGAGAAAATTGCAATAAAAGCATGTGGTGAAAACCTGGAAATAGGCACCATTTGTGATAAGTTAGCTCCTCTCTCTATTGGGATTCTTCTAGTGTCTTGTCCCATCTGTATATAACCATAACAAAGTGGCTCTCACAGTCGCTATTCGCCTTGTACATATCATAATAAAATGGCCAATCCATGATTCCTACCCATTGTATAAATCCCCAATAAAATCCCATCATAGCTTGGTCTACTATCTTGGTCTTCACCCTAGTCCAGTGTGTCTTTCTTCACCCATAATAAGTCATTCCATCACCTAGCTGGGGGCATGTCCTCGACCTAGCTTTTAGGAAGTGGATCTATGACAGTCACGACTCTTAGAGGACAGAACGGAGTATTTTTGACCAGACAAGAAAACACAATCAACGATTCTTATACGGTGCTATTCTAATAATGATCCATAACCTATGACATATCTTTCAAAATATGACTGCTTATCTATACATTTGCAACGACATCATTATCAATAAAACTGATCAACAAAACTCAACACTATCTTTTGGCAAAGAAATGTATATTCATGATAGGCATGTTAGGATGATTTGTAATAAGATTATGCATTCATATCAGGATTTCATTTGTCATCATTTTTCCTGTGCTATTATAGGATATCTTTGACATGAGCTTAACAACTCCAAATATGTCATTGATTAGGATAGCCAGGATGGAACCTGATATTTTCTTTGATTGATGTTTGTGGGATATTTTCCAATGAAGTTGAAGGAACAAATAATTGGGGTGTCTGTGCATAAGAGCCTTCATCCATTCCATAAGCATGAACAACATTATAAATCATTTTGGTATATAAATTCTATTGACGATGATGTGCCACACATACCTCGACTCCATTTGTTCCCCGATGGAGGGGGGGATATTCCTTGTCTATTATGCAAACAAAACTCAGGTCATCTCGGTTCAATTATACCTAGATGCTTGTCAAGTTTTCTATATTAAACTCCATGCAAGAAGTACTCAGGTCATCCTGGTTTAATTATACCATGATGCTTGTATTTTCTTGCAATATAACGAGCTCAATGATGAAAATCAAATTCCAAAATATATGAAGTTTTATGATGTTTTCTGAAGTTGTGGAGATACTCATTTTTGCATATCATTTTGCATTGCATTTTAAATAGATCATTGAAGTGCTCCTATTATAAGATTTTGTAGGATATCTTGTTTAGGTCACCTTGTTCCCTTTGTCCATTCTTCTTGTGTCAGACGCATGGTTGTTTAAAGTTGAGGACATTTTGGATAAACAAAAAAACAATAGCATTTATCATAGTTCATAGTACATCTTTCATTTTAAACTTGTTCATTTGCATATAACCATTTATATTTGCATGTCTGTCCAAAATTCATTACATCTATCATATGTGTCATTTCATCACAATTTAGTTCATTACATTATTACCATTATTATACATTCCATTTTATGTCATTATAACATATCATTCATTTATTATCATTATGTCTTCCATTAAGTTCATTATCATTATTCATTATTCATTTATTTAGTCAAAATGCATCTATATAACATTAATCATCATGAGAATAATCATAATCATTTTGCATCCACATAGAAATAAAACATAATCATTACTAAGTCATACTGTACAATGGATAATCAAAATCATTCATCATATCCTGCATATATCAGTATCCACATATATATACATCATCATAAGCAATGCATCATAGAAGTAAGCATCATAGAAGCATGTCATATAGAAATTCCATCATCAAGAGTCCATAAAACAAAGACAAAAACAACATATCCAAATTCCCAATGATATATCATAATATAACCATGTGTCCATAAGTGTCCATCAAGTCTACAATAAAGGTACAAAAATATGATACAATGGAGCCATAACATAAGTACAAAGTGTATATCATAAATAGCTAAGACCCACTGCCTCCAGACTTTGTTTGTCATTATCTGCGTGATGCAATCAAGGACCCTGATCCTGATGGATCTCTTGAACCTAGTGGTGGTCTGGGTGGTCGTGATGAGGTACCAGCATTGATTGACCCCTGTCTCTGAGGAGTTGTGGTTGTGACCCCATATGAGCTCTCTCTAAAGATCCTGATCCACTGATCTCATGGAACCACATGTCTATAGGCCTCTCTCCAATAGGTGATCTCCCTACCAACCCTCATCACCAGACATAAGTTGTCTGTGTGTGGACCTACTGCCTCTGTAGACTCTAACTCATCCAACAAGGTCTATGCCTCCCCTAGCCACTCTATGGCGGTATCCTACTCCTATCTAGCCTCTGTGACCTCCTCCTCCAACATCTCAACCCGTCTTTCTAGTCTAGGGATATGGTCGGCCTGCACTTGTAGCATCGCTAGTCTAGCTAGCACTGCATCCACATCAATGTCCTCATCCTCTGTTATTTCCCTATGTAAATAGGGATCATGACCCCCAACATCCTATACCTAACATCATCGGCATCTTGTACCTATACATCCTCATCCTGTACCTGTACCTCCACATCCTCTCCCTGTACATCCTGTGCCACTACGTCAAGCATTTGTATGTCATCCTTGATGTTGTGCATGGGCTGATCTGGTGCCTGAGCTGCTACCTAGATTCATACCTGTGCCTATATTAGAGGATCCCTCTGTACAGTAGGCCATGGTCATCTCTGTCTATCAGGTGGTGGCATCAACCCCTATGGACATACACCCCCACCTCTCATCCTCAGACCACCTCTACCCCTCCCTCTCTGAGGAGCATCACCACCATCATCTCCCCCATCATCATCATCACCTCTACTGCCACCATGGCCTCATCCTTGTCCTCGGCCTCTATCCCCTGGATCTCTCTGCGGGGGCCTCTCAGCAAGATCTATCAATCTGGGGACTGGGTGATCCCCCATGTACCTCTCATACTCTGCTGTCATACCTGGGTCTACGACCCCCTATCTCATCGACCATGCCTAACATGGCATATCCAAGAACTCTTGCCTAGCTGTCTCATAAGGTATCATCGGCCCCCGGTCTCGCCTCTCCTAAAATGTTCGCACAAACTTTGTCATCCCATGAGGCATCCCCTGAATGCAGCCAAACTAACAGAGTACCCTATTGATCATATGTATCTCTATAATGTAGGGAGTCCTCCCCATTATCCATCATGTCTCAAAACAATATCAGAGCTTACGCTCATCATTCCATACCTCACACCCTAGGTAGGGTCTCCAGATCATTGCATCCATCGTATCAAAAGTATATCTCCAGAACTCCAACTGTCCCAGCTTACGCTGAGACTGCACCGATGCATAAAGAAATATATACGGTTGTCCAGCACCTTGAAACCTGAGTGCTATAGGCTATGTGATGGCCATATGCTCCCATTCCCACACATGGAGTAGTGTAACCCCTACTGATAAAGATGCACTGCCATGGTACACCACCTCATGAAGATCATGATATAAATGTGCTAATAGGCACACTCCCCAAGCAAAATGGGTCCCCTTGTCCATCATCCTCTGTAAGGTCCTACCCCATCTGACTGCAAATCCATGTGATCTCCAATCTGAGAAAATGTATCCTCCAATTGCTCTAGCTAACATGACAGGTAGTGGCTCATATAACTCCACCATGTCCTCCCAACTAATCTCTGAATCATCTATATCATCATCCCCAAAAACCTCTCTACACTGAGCTAACCCACCATGCCGATCATAGTGTACTAACTCACCTGTGATGGGTAGTCGAAGGATGCGATATACATCCTCCAACGTAATGGTCATCTCACTGGTAGGTAGATGGAAAGTACTCATCTCCGAGTGCCATCTCTTTGCTAAGGCCGTCAACATACCTAGATTTGCTTGAATCTTGGGTGTATAAATCACATGGTATAATCCAGTCACACCGATCAAGACTCTATTAGTCTCTGACAATGCTGCCCTCAAACTCTGGGTCACCGGATATCTCTCTTGTGACATCAGCACATCAGTAATGTCCTCCTATTAATATCAAATCAAATCAAACTATCAGCTATCGATCAAACTAGTTTGTCTATCTATCCTATCTATATATCAAATCGAACACATGTTTATCACATGTATCAAACGATAATTCTATCAATTATCTATCACTCAAGACAGTTTACTAGCGACCATGCTACAATGTGGCCTATCTTGATATCAATATCAATCACTATCCAATGACAACTAGATCTTATCAGCCTATCACTATCAAATTTTGACCTAATTTGACTTTCCAATCTGTCTAACACTATCTTTCTATCTATGCGAAGCATTGTCTAATGTTTGCGCAACTTTTAACATATGCGCATCACAGTCAAGTATTTGCGCAAGTTTTCCTCACATTTGCGCAAGTATAATATATGTGCACATTTAAGACACAAAAGCGTAGCATCAGAGATCTTCTCTGATGAATGCACAGAACCCCCAATTGGATGCGCAGGTTATCGCATTTATCAATTTATGTTGCGCATTGATGCGCTGCAACTGCGCATCCATTTTCCGAGATAAAAACAAAAAATTTTCCTATCCTAACTATGATTCAATCTAGCCTAAAACATGTTACAATTATATCTACAAAGCATAATTGAATCCAATTAACAGAGACAGATTGACCACTCACTGGCTCTCCAGAATCTGGCGGCCTCTGGAAGCGTCTGACTCTCTCGAAACGATGATCGGACAGTGGGAACGGTATCTTCTCAGCTCTGCTCTTCTCTCTCTCAGCCTCCAATCTCCAAATGCCAAGTGTACACAATGAGCTTATTGTGGACCCTTTTGACCTTTTATATAGCCTGTGGACTCATTTTGCTTACCCTATCGACCCTACGTATCGATATCACTCCATCTCCCCTCATTTTCACTCCAATTTCTTATGATTCTTTTCGTGATATTGATTGAACCCTCAAAAACAAAAAAATAAAATAAAATAAACTAATAAAAAAAATTGTTCATCCCTTTTATCAATCAATCTCTCGAGGGGGGCATGCAAAGGTCATTCTCGTCAAACATTGTCTCGGGCAAAAAGCTTGATTTTTCTTTGAAACAATGTGACAAGCACATTATTTCAAAGAGGGGCAAAATGTATACACTAAAAATGGCTTCGTTGATTAATCAATTAATTAAATATTTATTATTTAATTAATATTGACTTGATGAATTGATTAAATATTTATTATTTAATTAATGTTTATTTCTTCTATTTATTTAATAAATTATTCTATTTATTAGGTAAATTCACTATAGTCTATTCTTCTTATCCTATGTCTTCTAAATTAGTCCTATTAAAAGTGATTTAATTAAATACACAATCACTAAGTATGACTAAGTCCCCTAGTCCACCTCATAAACCTAGTCACCTTACACATCACCTTGGCTAAAATAATTAATTATTATTAATTAATAATTAATTATTATCCTCACCCACACATGTCCTATTCTTAAGGGCTATGTGGCCTTATAAGACTTGGTCTCATGGCCACATGTCTTCTTCTACACCAATTCAAGAAGCAATCTCTATTCTTAAGGAGCTTCTCAAGTCACCTCTAAGAGTCTAAGATGACTCATGGGACACTTGTACCAAGAGACCTCATGAGGTATAAGTCCTTCCTCTTTCCTCTCCATGGTCTTTGTGAGACACCTGACATGTGTCTTTCCCTTCCATCTTCTTCTCTTCTATGTCAGTGTAGGAGGAACATCCTCCCTATTCTTCCTCTCACATTCCAACTATATCCCCCTTTCTCTCAACCCCTTTAACCAAGTCAATAGTAACCCTAGGATCTTCCACCTTTCAATCTCCACCCTAGGATCATGCCACCTAGGCTTAGGTCCTCCAAAATCCTATAAAAGGAGCCTCATTCCCCCTTTGTGATCTAGTAGTGAGCATTCAAGCATTCAAGTGATCAAGCATTCAAGCATTCAAGCATCCAAGCATTCAAGCATCGAAGCATCCAAGCATCCAAGCAATCATGCATTTTCACAAGCATTACATCATCCAATTGCATAATATATTTGATGTTGGAATTCTCAAACTATGTTGAGCTTGCCAAAACCAAAAGAGGTTGGTTTGAAGGGATTCAATATCTGCTCGTAGGTCTAGAAAAAATCATTCTTAAATGTTGTGATCACCAATAATTATTTCATCACAGTCTGACAATTGTTTTCTTTTAGAGCTTTATAAAGACTACCCTAGATAGTGCACTTTGGACTACCACGAGCTCCACATTGCCCATTTGTTAAAACCACAAAAATTTTGACAATTTTCCATTTTTTGCTCTTATTTCTCTTTAGGGACTACCCTAGATGTATCACCCCATAATTATTGGGTGACATAGGTGACAAAAAGAGACATTTCATATCATTTACCTACCTATATTGTTCTGTACACATTGCCCATTTGTCAAAACTACTAAATTTTTGACAAATTTGCATTTTTTTCTTTTAGGCCTCTTAAGAGACCACCCTAGATGCAAAACCCTAGAATAGTTATTTGACTTGGGAGATAAAAATAGACCTTCCATATTATTTACCTGCGTACCTCGACATGTCCATGTTGCCCATTCATAAAAATACTAATAATTTTATAATTTTGAAATTTTTTCTCTTATGGATCTTTAGAGAAGACCCTAAAATAATTAGGTGACTTGGGAAACAAAATTACAAATTCCCTAGTGTTTACCTACCCACCTTTTTGTGTTGGTGTAGCTGGTTTCATTCCATGATGCACAAAAAAAAAATATGCTTCTTTCCATCTTTGCAATAACAACTTTTTCAAGAATGCATTTGCCATTGGAATGCTTGAATGGTACTAATTTGACCAAAACCAAAAAAAAATTGTTTGAATGGATTCAATATCCAATTTTAGGGATAGATAAATCATTCATAAGTGTCACAAGCTCCTATAAGGATTTCATCATAGTTTGATAAAAAAATTTGCTTTTATGCCTCTTTAGATACTATATCAAATAGTGCACTCCAGAGTGAATGGGTGACTTGGAAATTTAAAAGATACATACCTTAGCATTTGAATTCCTAACTCAACATTTCCATAGTTTCCATTTGTCAAAACTTCTAAAATTTTGACAATTTTGTATTCTTGCTCCTAGACCTCTTTAGAGACTAACCTAGATGTAGCAACCTAGAATGATTGGGAGACTTGGCCAATTAAAATAGACCTAACCTATCATTTATTTACCTACCTTGACATTTAAACACTAACCATTTGTCAAAAATACTGAATTTTTTGACAAATTGGTATTTTTTTCTTCTCTTAGGGCTCTTTAGAGATGATCCCAAATTAGTGCACACCAAAATGGTCGGGTGACTTGGGCATTGGAAAGAGATCTTCCCTATAATTTACTTATCTACCTAAACATTTCCATTTTATATATTTATGTGTTATTTTATTGATTCATGGGATTCTCTTGTTATGGTCTTTAGTAATACATCTATTAGTTTAAAGACTAGAGATGTGGTGAGTTCTTTGCTTTCTAAAGAGACGAAGACGAAGGAATCCACCAACATCGAGGATGCCCTAATTATTCATAGAAGACCCAAGGAAAAAATAAAGAAGAATGAAAATCATGACAAACCCAAGTTTAAGTGAAAATACAAATGTTTTAGAAAGTCTAAAGTCATTTTCTAGAGTTGTGATAAGCCTAGACACATTCATAAGGACTGCAAAGAAGAAAAGAAGAGGAAAAATAAGAAAATTGATTCTCTAAGTATGAGAAGGAAGATGATGATGCATACATTACATCTTTGACCACTCATGTAGGTAATTATGCATGATTAATTTTGACTTATATATATTTTCTATATGACCTCTAATATAGATTGCTTTTTTTAATACAAATAATTTGATGGAGGTAAGATGTATTTAGGTGATGATTATCATTTAGATAATGTTGGTTCTGGTAAAGCTAGAATAAAATTTATTGATATTAGAATAAGAAGGATTAATGGTATGTTGCATCTCCCTAGACCAAAACAAAATTTGTTATCTATGAGAAAAATAATAGATTTGAGTATCCAGGTAGTCAATTTTTTTATGTACGGATGCAAAATGGTGAGAGGTGCAATGAAAATTGCAAGAGGTGTTAGATTTGGCATAGTGTATGATGCAAGAAAATCCTTGGGTTGTTGGTGTGTGTATATTTTTTGGTTCATGTAATCTGCAACACAACACTTCAATAAGTCATTACATTAGTGCAAAACAAAGAATAAGCCATCAGATCAAACACTAAAATTGACTTATTGCTTCCTATCTAAGAGGAGTATGAAGAATGCTATAATTGCCCTCAGATTATGCATTAATTAGTGACATATACAACCTAGAATGGAAGATTCAATTTAAATTATGCAATATGCTCAAGAAATGTTCATTTTAGTTCTAGAATTGAAGATTATATCAATGCAATTAAGAATTTAAGCTAAAATGCATGAAAATCTCTATCAATACTAGCAACATAAGTTTGCAATTTGAAAACTCAAATTAGGGGCCCATTGATCTTAAAATTCATTCTGTTTATAGAAGAATTTGGTGAAGGAGAGGTTGAGATTGACAGTGGAAGAGAGGTGGAGATTGAATCTTTGGTGATCCAAGTGATTTCACTCCCATTGGTTAGGGAATTGACTTTCCCTTTTTGTAAATGGAAATGTAATTTGAGGATTTATTTAATTCCCTTTTATTAATTAGCTTAGCCATGTTTTGCTTTTTTTTATTGAATTGAATTGTTTTTTATTTAATTCAATTATTTTGATTTATTTTATTTAATTGGCTAAGGCAATTAACTCAAGATTTAGTGATTAAATCACTTAGGAGATTAAATTTGATTTAATAAATTATGCCAATAAATTGAAGAATTGTCTTGACATAATTAGGGATATGATCACACTTAGGGAAAATAGGGTCTATGATCAGGGCAAACCAAATTAGGGTGGTTACATTTTTCCCTCTTTGAATATATGTTCAAGCAACGCATTGATTCAAAGAAATTTTTGATGTTGAATTCAAAAAGTTTGAGAATTTTGCACTTGATCGAACAAAATGTCTAATGAGATCAGTCTCGCAATTGATTGAACTAAATTGATATAATTGACTTTGAACTTGATCAAACAAAGGTCAATAAGCAAAGATCTTAAAAATACCAATTCTAAACCTAGTTGTCATCCAAAAATTGATAATACCGACTTTGAACTTGATCAAACGAAGGTCAGTACAAAGTTTCCAGGAGCTTAATAAGAATCTGAGAAAAAGTAGACATAAGATATCTAGCTTGTGAGAATCGAACCCTTCAATCCAACAGTCCTAACTTAGACAAGGAATTGTCATGCCTTTAGTTTTTTGATAACGAAGTCATTTTAATGTTGTTTTGAGCAAGAATTTGATTGATTTGAGTGTGATCATGCCCCCTCGGGAATGAAATCAAAGGAAAAAGAATAAATCCCTCTATAGAATGATATATCACTTGAATTGATCTATTGAATCGAGAAAGAATCAATTTAGAAGAAGTGGAGAAATAGAGGTGTGTTAAGAGAAAACACAATTTTACCAAGTTAATCACGTTAAAATGTGAGTTTGATTTCATTCCCAATTGATCAGAAAAGAACAAAATTGAATTTTGATAGTTCAGGAATTATTGATATCAGTAATATAGATTATGTAATTAACTTGGATTTTGGATGAATCAAAAAATCATTTTAAGCTCAAGTCCTTATGTTGTTCTTTAAAATGAGTCATGCAATCTCTAAATGCATCTACATGTAGACTCTTAGGACTGTCACTGATTTGTATACATTGTAGAATTTTATCACCATCGGGAATTTTTGTAACAAACATCACCTAATAGTACAACTGTCACTAATACCCACTGGTATCATGAAAGTATGAATACTATGTGTATTGGATGCAATGTTGAAAATGAACTTAGGCATCAAGGCATAGAAGCCAGGATGACAAGTTAGTTATCTCCTTTTACTATTTAGAATTAGTTTCTGTTCAAGTGTAATGTAAGATATGTGACCTGTAATGACCTTGAAAATTCATATCCTTGTAGCGTACACCTTAGTGAGAATCTGATTTAGAAAACACAAAAGGAAATTGTATCAACTTCACCATAGTTTACACATAACTAGGATCGAGATATATGCGGCTATCCACTCATGTTGGAATCCCTTACCATAAACATCCAAGTTAGGTGAAATTTATAGGATCATTTGGAATAATCACCATACACATAAAACCAAGAAAATGTTATGCCCCCTATCCTTGTGACTCTTTGTCTTTGAATAGACGTCATGGAGTAACTTGGAAGACATAACAATCACCAATTGAGAATCAATCAAAGAAAATTTACAACTGCTTAGATTCCCCTAGTATGAAACATCATGGGAACATTAAAGAGTCATAAGCAAACCAAGATCAGACTATGTGTTTAAGTATCATTTAAAAATACTTTAAATTCATTTTTCAAGCGCAATAGAGATTCATCAATCAGAATTTTAAATTTAAGAAATATGTTTTCATGTCTGAGTATATGAGATGTAACTTTTTCAGTAATTTCAATCCAATGTAGTGTTTTAAAAACACTGGTTGATTAAAGTGTTGAGAAACACTAGTTCATTTTTTATTAAAGTGTTGAGAAACACTAGGTCTTTTAATTTCATGATTAAAGTGTTGAGAAACACTAGTGCATTTTAAGGTTCATGATTAAAGTGTTGAGGAACACTAATGTGATGTTTGTTATAGGTAGGTGGTGTCAAAGAAACACCTTTGTTTGTGATAGTGATGTTTAGGTGCAAGTATTGAGAAATATTGTTTTGAGAGGCAAACCTTCCTAGACCAGAATAATAGGACAACCTAGCAGACATGAACTGACCACGCTAGCAAAGATGCCCCCAATACATAATGACTATTCCTAAGATGCAAATGCAAACAAATCCCAAGCAAGGATAGGACATTTGGAAGGGATCAGAGTCACCAAGTAGCATAGGTCTGAGTATGAAGGTTTAGTATCATCAGTTCATTGATAGATATAGCATAGAGTTCGAGTGATGCATGTTTTCTAGTGTTTAGAAGATTTGTAAAAGATTACCAATTCTCAAGCATGATCATATTTATGTGCCCCCAATGTCTAGAAAGATGTAGGGCATTACAGATGGATTGATAAATCAGAAGTGGATCAGAAAAATTGGATGAAGTGGGTGAATGTCACCCTCAAGGATAGTCTCCTAAGGATTACCCAAGCTAGAGAAAAAGGAATACAGAAATGTAGGCTCATATAGTGGTGCTAAATAGAAAATAGGATAATGACCTGATATCATGAAAAGTATGTAGAATATCATGTAGTCCAAAAGAGTGGACATGTCAAGAGAGTTCTTAGAATTTTGTTTTCTATTTTATTTTGTTCTTCCTTTTGATCAAGACCAAGGGGTCAACTGATAGGACAACATCATCAAGATAAGGGATGATGTAGGATTAGTGCAAGGATTGTGAGTTTTGGCATGGGATAAGAAAGATCACGATAGTGTGCAATGAATAAGAGCAAGTGAGTAAGATAATAGATGCCAATATGAAACATGTTCATGAATAGGCTCAACCTTGTCAAGATCACTAGACGGAAAATGGATGGAAGATATGATGGATAAGATATCATGGAAGGAACTTGCCCCCAAGTGAAGAGTGCAAGTAGGAAGAATTATGTGTGACGCATGTTTGCCAGGTTTTCATCACGGTACTTATCCAAGGTGCCACAAGAAGTGGTTTTCACCATAGGATGAATATTTTTCTCTTTACTTTTTCTACCAAGGTGCCTGTTTACCAGGTTTTCACCGAGGCACTTTTTCTCTTTTTTTTTTATTTTTGTCTTTTCTAATTTTAAGGAGGAACTTATGTATCTTTCTCTTCGGATAGTACTCCTTTGAAGGGTATGCTATGATAGGCAAAGAAATGAAGGGAAAGGGTAGCCAATAGTTCATGCAATAGATTGGACTAGAGGAATGGAAGGATATGGGATGGATGAGATGTACAGACCCAATATGGAAGGATATGGTGACAAGATCAACATCGACACACTCTTTGAAGGGTAGTGGACGTATTGAATTTTTGATGTATGAATGGATAGGGATCTTGGTACACAAGGACCCAAGATGGAGGAAGTATTCAAGGTAATGGATTTTTGGACATGAGGACCCAAAATAGATTTAGAAGATGGACCATGTGTGAAAGAAGATGAAGTGGAAGCCTTTGGGAGCTTGGATGCCAATTCTGATTTTTCCTTTTTGTTCAAGCCTTTTAAGAGAGACTTGGGAATCCACATAACTTTTGATTTTCCTTTACTTTTGGATGATTAGGATTTAATTATTCTATGATGGATTTAGGAACCCATATTTGGTTTTATTTTATACTTTTCTCAGTTTTGGAACATACTTTTGCCATGATGGATTTAGGAACCCATATTTTCTTTGATATTATGTTTTGCTTCGTGGACCTTTGTGGCCTCTTGAATGTTTCATTTTTCTTTGTAGTCACATGTTGATTAGATTGGACATAGTGATTTTCATATATAAGTGGATTCTTGAATTTCTGATTTCTTTGTTTGACATCCAAATTGCTTCCAAAAGAATTGGGATTTGTGGATGAATAAGATCGATATAGATGGTTCATATGGATGTGTTGAGATGGAGGTTTCAAAGATGCATGTTTTTGTTTATCTTGATAGGAGATAGGATAACTGGATGGAGGGATATATGGACCCAATATAGATGGAAGACTTGAAGTTTTCAACTTTTTGACATAGGGACCAAGGATAGATTTGGAACATGGAGGAGGCTGATTCTTGCATGCAAATGGAGGAATATAAGGTGTGAAATGAGTATCAACATATTTAGAGTGAGCTTCTTGGCCAAGGATCTTTTGTTTCAAATTCATCTTCATATTCATAGGCTCATGTGTAACTTTTATAGGAGCCATTTTAATAGGAACCCTTGATGCTTGAGGTGATTTATTGTCATGTAAGGGATTTGGAGGAATAATGGTTTCTTGAGGTGGATATGGAGGATTATGCAAAGGATATCATGGGATATGCTGATCTTGACAAGGGTCTTTGTATAATGCAGGAAGAGTACCTTTCTCTTGATTTTCAATAAAAAATTTAGAAGTATTAGGATATTGCTTAGGATATGGAGGCCTATGTATCTCTTGAGATGGAGGAATGTCTTCTTGAAAGCAATGAAAAGACACGAGGGGATCATTTTCAGATTGTAGTGATAGGGGATCTTCATCAAATGTTGGAGGGGATACGATAATGTCTTGATCTTGATCATTAGTAAGACTTGTTTCTTTGTTCTTTGTATTATCATCTTGACATGGATCCACTCCAAAGGAAAAGATATGTTTTTTACTCTTTATGAGGGATTCTTGAAGAATTGTTGGGGAATTATCCAAAATAGGCTTTGAAGTACATGAAAGCTTGGGTTCTTTGATCTTAGGAGCATGGAATATACTCGTAGAAATATTTAGATTAGCTTGGATTTATTTTAAAGGCATCCCTTGAGGGTAGACATAGTTATCATGAAAAGCATTAGGATCTTTGTGTGATGGAGGATATTTGGATATCCTTGAAGCTTTGTCATATGGAGGAATAGTGGAAGAAGTAGAAGTAATATGTAGCTCATTTATAGACATAGGTTTATGATTTTTACAATGCTTGAGATTAGGGTTTTTATTTGATAATTCATGAGTATCTTCAACTTTGATTATGACCTCATCAATTAGATCTTGGATTTTATGTTTAACTCCATGCAATGTGAAGTTTTATGTTCATTATTTTGATGATAGGCACAATAGGTACTCACAAATTACATTCCACATGAGGTGGTTTGAGGCAATGTGATGAGATTGTTTTCAAGAAGCTCTGCCAGCATTGTTGTATAAGATCATCTCAAAGGAGTGAATTCTCTATCCCTTGGACATGTAGATCCACTTGAACTCTCCAAAGAGATGTTGGATTCAAGATTATGAGGTCGTTGAGCAAAGATAGGATTGACATGATGTTGTGAAATAATCTCTTGATCAAAGATAGGATTACCATGAGTAGGTATTTCCTTAGTTGAAGAATGTGAAGACATGCGTGCATCATAATCATAGAGAAGAGGAAAGATTGATCTTAGTGGAGACCCATTTGATGAGGTATCTTTCTCTTCTTTTAAGTCTTGAATTTTATATTTCAAAGCTTGCATTTTTTTAGAAAGGGCTTTAATGAGAATCTCTTCTTCCTTTGTGTTTAGACTATAGGGTTTATCCCATTTGTTTTCAGTCATCATAAGATTATCTAGATCAAAGTCTCTGAATGGTGCCAAAATTATTTCTAAATTGTCCCCAAATGTGTGAGTTTGGGTTTGATGTTTCAAAGTAATTGATTCCAACGTCAGAGGGTTAGAATGCCCTGATAGTGAGTTGGGAACCAATGAGAGTCAATTGTTTGAAGTAAGTGACTCCAGTGTCAGAGGGTTAGAATGCCCTGATAGTGAGTTGAGAATCAAGATGTTTAGTTGAGTGTAAAGACCACATGATTCATGACCAATTATGAAGATCAAAAAGGACATGCAAGGTAGACTTATAAGCAAGTTGTGAAACAGTGACAGATGGACCAGTAAAAGAAACATGACCATACTAAAGAGCCAAAAGGGTATCCAAAAGTATTAAATTCTTCTGAGAAACAAGTATGTAAGTGCCCAGTACTATCCTAGATGCGACACTCAGAATGTGAGGTTTTTCTTAACCAGATGCAAGCTTTAATATACGGGATGCGAGATTTCTCCCTAGATGCGATGCAGAATTTACCAGATGTGATCTTTCTCCTTGGATGCGAGCCAGGATACTAAATGCAACTTTGCACAACTATATGTGAGCTAGGATAGACTAAAGACGAGCCTTTGATGTTCTATAGAGTTTTTTCAAGTTTTTTAAGTTTGTCTCAGAATGCATGAAATTTGTTTGATTGCAGATTGTTCTCTGAGACTTTCTAGTGAGTGAAAAACATAGCATGTAGTTTAAGGATTGAATTTTGTTTCTTGTTTGAAGGATTTATCATTTTAGTGATCTTTTAAGCACATCAAGCAATGTTGCATTGTTAGGGGTGAACAAATACATCCTTAATCCCTAGTGTCTAAGTAACAGATGAAAATATTTGCTCGTAGACTTAGGTACACACTCAAATTCTAATCAGAATATGGCTATCACCAAGCATGCAATGGCTCTCATTATGATACCATATTATTTGACTCCAAATGCAAGTGAGGGCACAAAATTATGGGTCTCTTGGGGCAATTACTATTTTCCTTGCAAAAATATTATCACCCTTTCGGGGATGAATCAGGTTGTTTTGACTACAATTTGTTGTTTATAATGGGGCAATCCATTTGAAACCATCTCCCATAGAATTGCACAAGGAAAAATTGAGGCGTATAGCCCTATGAGTACTCAAATGTGTGTAGTCTCACAAGAAATATTCAAGTGGCTCTGCTCTACACACACCCAAGCATGTTCAAGGAATTATGTCAAAATTCCAAGAACAAAACCAATTTTGTCTTCCGAGGTTTTAGCCTACAAGGAAGCAATTATTTATAGTGAGTTGGAAGGGTTGGCATAAACATTTCCTCACTTGGGTCATTCCCAGAAGATTTTTTCCTCAACCGGCAGGCCCTCTAATGTTTAAAAAGCATACAAAGGATTGGCGAGCTTAGGATTTCAAGATTTCTGATTCTTTGACAAAAGAAGAGCATACTCTCCTAGTCCATGTCATTTTCTCCTACAAAGCACTTCAACCAATGTTCTTTCCCTCAAACAACTTCACTCACAACTCAATCCCCCGTGTTGAGTTTTTTATTCCCCCATTTGGAAGGAAGAGAAAATCCTCTAGTGAGATCAAAAAGCAAGCTTAAGTTTGACTTAAAATATTCCTAGGTTATGAAAACACAAGTACTTCAAAGGAAAGTTTGTTTGTTCTTTTTCCACAATTTTTAAATTCTTTACTTTTCCAATTATAATATCCCAAATTTAGATGTTGAAGTTCTTTTTCCCACAAAATTTAGGTGACTTGTGTTGTTCAATTACTTGTCCAAAGGGAAATTATACGATGTAACTTGTTCAATTAGTCCCACAAATTTTAGTGATTTGCATTGTTCAATTACTTGTCCCAAAAATAATTATACAATGAAGTTGTTTGCCTTGTTCATTTACTCCAAATTCCTCTCAAGTCCTAAATCAACTTTTGAGTTTCTGATTTTCCTTAAAGGAAAAGAGCATACTCCTCTAATTGATTTACTAAATGATGAGAATTTGTGTTTTAATTTGAAACTTTGAAGAACAAAGGACAAGTTAATCTATTAAAACATGTGAAACATAAGTTAACAATTCCTTTTCCACCCTTTTTGAGAAAAAAGGGTACAGACAGCAATTTGCAAACAAGTATTAGGTTGTTTAAATGACAGAGATAGAAAATATCCAAGGGTTAATTGTTAGATTCTTCAAATTGCAACCTTAAAAACCAAATGTGATCCTATTTTCCCTAGATGCGATTGTATTTCCTAAAAATGACCCAGAATCAACTAGATGTGATGCTTTACCAGAAGCGATTCAAGGTTACCCAGATGTGAGCCCTGATATCCTAGGTGCGATCCTATTTCCTGAAAATGATCCAATTTCCCAAAAATGAGCCTTGATCACTAAAGGCGATCCTGTACCTACAAATAAAGAAGAGAAATTATCTCAAAATGAAGAATAAGATGAGGTAAAATCTGAGATTCCGCCCCACAGTGGGCGCCAGAAATGTGTGTGTATTTTGTGGTTCCTATAAGCTGCAGCACAACACTTCAATAAGTCATTACATTAGTGTAAAACAAAGAATAAACCATTAGATCAAACACTAAAACTGACTTATTGCTTCCTATCTAAGAGGAGTATGAAGAATGCTATAATTGCCCTCAAATTATGCATTAATCAGTGACATATACAACCTAGAATGGAAGATTTAATTGAAATTAGCCTATATGCTCAAGAAATGTTCATTTTAGTTCTAGAATTGAAGATTATAACAATGTAATTAAGAATTTAAACTAAAATGCATGAAAATATCTATCAATACTAGCAACACAAGCTTGCAAATTGAAAACTCAAACTAGGGGCCCATTGAGCTTGAAATTCATTCTATTTATAGAATAATTTGGTGAATGAGAGGTTGAGATTGAAAGAGGAAGAGAGGTGGAGATTGTGTTAGTAATAACTAAGAGGGGGGGTGAATCAGTGGCTTCAAAAATTTATCCTTCAAACTTAACCACTAATTAATAAACCTCAAATTATTATGTCCCTACAAGATGCATGCCATGAAATACTTATAATGATTTAACTATCTATCGGTGTACTTTGTCAATCCTTATTATTTCTTGATTACCGATAAGCAGTATAACTATTTACCAAAACTCAGTAAATAAGCAGAGTATACCGATCAATCCAGTGTTAACTATGTCAGATACAAAACAATAAAGAAATGAATCATACACACATTACACATGAATTTTTAATGTGGAAACCATGTTAGGGAAAAAAACACTGGGACCGGTACCCCAAATTTTCACTCTTCTGAAGTGAGCCTTATTAAGTGCAACATTGTTAGAGGATTTTATACATAGAGGTTGTCACTTAGTATTGGGAATCTATTGCTACCATCCTTGAATCAGCCTCCTTCTTAGACATTCAATAGGTATTGGGAAAGTCCAATGCTACTTTCATGAATCAAACTTTTTGGCACTCCTTGGGATGTACCTCAATATATAGAAGACTGTTAAGTCCTGCTCGGTTAAGAGACTTGATACTTCAATGGTTAAACTGAAACACTATGACCTGTTCATATTGCAACTTTGAATTGTAGATTTTCAGATCTATTTAAGTACATTACCTCTTTGATCAATGTATCAATTCAATTCTTTGTGCTCCACACTTTCTGCTCTGTGATGTTGTGCTCACTTTTTGTTGGTGTCTATAGAATTCCTAAGCTCTCCTTCAGCTTGATTGATCAAGACTGTATGAAGTTATTCTTCATTTGTTTCTCTTCAGCATCCTCTTTCTATTCACTCCCCTTAATCCCATCCGTAAATGAATTAAGCTTGTCTCTTATATAGACATGATATTCACTGTTTCTTGATTCTTGATTCTTGGTGTGAAAAATAATCCAGCCAATTAGATTTAAAGCATAAATCTTGATTTGTCTCATAATTATCTTCTAGCCAACTGTAAAAATCATCTTTAAATCAATCACTTAACTCTGGTCAAATAAAATAAAGAAAACAACCAGTTAAGTCTATCTTTAGCTCTTGCTAGCTAGATATTTTGTCATTTTCTAAACTCTTTGTTCTGTCGGTCACCTTTGTAGTTAGTTGTCAGTGACAACTGACACTTCCATCTGTGAGACTCCAGTTAGCTTCAGGATCTCTGTCCATTGGGAATCCTATGGTTTTGCTTCATCGAGAAACACTATCTTTTGGTCATCGGGTATCACTGTGACTATTCTTCTTTTCCTTTACCGATGGTGTACACTCCGTCAGTGTTGTTTGTCACTTAGTGAATACTTCACTTTTATGCATTGTTGAAAGCATAACCTTTATTCCTTTGGTTCTTTGAATTCTTTTGCATTATGTGCATGATCGTACAGATGATATCAATTTGACATCAATGACAATACAAACCATTAACTGATTTAATGTCTTGCATTATCTTCAACTTAACATTATCAAACATCTAATCAGTTACATGTCATCAATCTCTCCCTTTGGCATTGATGGAAACATACTATATTATCACACTATACTATTTCTAATACAATATGAAATACAACAATTGAGATCCATCAAACTACCAATCTTTTTGTTCTAATAACCTATAAATGTCTGACCATCGATAAGCTCTATTTTAGCTTATATTTGATTCTTGTAGCTCTTTGTCTTCTAATGTGTTGTGTCCTCTTCTCTTTTCAATTTATCTCCTTTGACTGTTCTATCTCTTTTGATGTCTTTTTCTCTTGTCAGCAACTCTCCCTTTGTATAATCTTTCCATACAATTTCTCTCCCTAAGGATATAATCTCTCCCTGCTGGAGTAATGTGATAATGGATAATCTTTCTTTCTTTCTAGAAAGATGTGATAATAAGGATAATTTCTCTCCCTTTGACAATAATGCCAAACAAATATTTTACAAATATCTAACATTCATGTCAAACAATCATTTTTCTCCTATCCATAATATATTTCTTGAATTTCCCTTATTTATCAGCAATACAACAATATGCTCTGGTGCTCGGTTCTGATATATACCTATCTATATATAGATGTAGCTTTGAAGTTTGTCTCTTTTCTTGCATCAAAATTAATGATATTATAATAATATGTAGGCTGATGTAGCCTTCAGTCATTTACTTGACTGGTAGACAAGGGTTTGACCCCTAGTCTCTTTCTCAAGTACTCAAATGTATCCTTGGGCAGTGGCTTGGTGAAGATATCAGCTAATTGTTCTTTGGATTGCACATACTCAAGTGTCACTTCC
>MU227206.1:509656-540610 GCA_018584345.1 Thuja plicata
TGTTGTGGTGTTCTTGGTGCAAAAACCTGTCTTTTTATACCATGCTCATTACATAAATTAGTGAATTCATCTGATATAAATTATCCTCCTCTATCTGATCTCAAACATTTTAGATCCTTACCACTTTATTTCTCTACCATAGCCTTATACCATTTAAACATCTTGAATGATTCAAATTTATCTTTTAGAAACATAACTGTCATCATTCTAGAGTAATCATCAACAAAGAGAATAAAATACCTATCTCCATAATAACTCTTTGTCCTCATTGGTCAACATAGATTAGTATGGACTAATTCTAGAATATCATCAGATGTATGGGTTTTACTTTTGAAACTAGAATTTGTCATTTTACCTTTTTGACAATTCTTGCACATGATGTTGTCGGGCTTTGTCATCGTCGGTAAGCCTCTTACATTTCTCCTTCTACTTATTTTCATCATGTTGTCAAAATTCACATGACACAATCTTTTGTGCCACAACCATATGTCTTCATTTCTAGTCATTAAGTAAGTGGTGTTAGTATCATTCAAATAGAATAAGATACCTTTTGTCTGTTCATCGGTACTAATCAATCTTCTTGATTCATTGAAGATCTTTGTCTTCTTGTTCTCAAATGCTACTCCGTGACCTAAATTATCCAGCTGAGAAATACTCAATATATTATAATTCAATCTTTTTACCCAATAAGCATTTTCACATTTAATTAGGTTATTCAACATTATAGTTCCTTTACCTTCAACTAGACAAGGTGTATCATTACCCATTCTTATTGTACCACCATTATAATACTTAAAAGTGTTAAATGTTTCTTTGTCACCAGTCATGTGGTGAGTGCAGCCACTATCTATAATCCAGATGTCATTCTTGCTAACCTTAGATATGAGTGTAGTTTCTACATACCTTTCATCTTCATATGAATCATCCTTCATAGCCACAAATACCATCTCAATGTCTTCATCAGGTTCGGTGTCAGTATCTTCATCTTTGCAAGCAGCTAGGTAGCTGGCTTTCTTTCCTTTGTCTTTGTAGTCTCGGGTATCTCTTTTTTCTGATTGTCAGTAACCTTTGTAATCTTTTTTATCACCTCTGTCAGATTTATTCTTAAAAGATCTGTCATTACTTCTGTCATCTTTTCTTCTTTTAGGACATCTTGTAGCAAAGTGTCCAATCTCTTTACAATTAAAGCATACAAGTGGTAACTTGCCTTTGTATTTACATTTGTCTCTCTACATTCTTCTAGCCATAAGTGCTTCTATTTTATCTAGATCTTCTTCTTCACTTTGACTTTCACTATCTCTTCTAGATGTGTGTCTATGACTTGATTTTCTTATTCTTGTAGAAGACTTAAATGCAGACTCTAAGTTTGGTAAGACACTATTATCAAAGTTATTCATCTCAAATGAAATCAACCTACCAATTAAACTATCAAGAGTAACTGTATTGTTTGCTACTTCTCTCATTTCTTGAATGGAAGAAACTCTAATAGCATATACAGGCAGTAAGGTTCTTAAGATTTTATTTACCACTATCTCCTCTTCAAGTGTACCTCCAACTCCTCGTATAGCATTGACTACTTTTATTCTTGTGTTGTACTGTGTGATGTTTTCTCCATCTTTCATTCTGAGATCATCAAATTTTCCTCTAAGGATTTCTGCCTTGGCTCTCAGAACATTTGTATCAGCTCCATGTACAAGCTTCAGTTTGCCCCACATCTTCTTTGTAGTTTTTCAATCCTTGACATCTTCAAATTCAGCATCAGAGAGTGAGGAAGAAAGCTCTATGACCATGCAGTTATGTTTATTCTTCTCTCTCAATTGATCTACTATTAATGATCCTGTGGGCAACACATATTCAGTATCTAGGAATTGAGTAGCATCATTGCCAATACCTGATAAGTGGAGTCTTATCCTACTTTTCCATGAAGCAAAGTTGTCTTTGTTCAGCTTGGGCACATCTCATCTATTCATCTTGTGATCTTGACTTAGGTCTTGAAACCTTCCTTTCTAAGCACACAAGCTCTGATACCAATTGTTAGTAGTAACTGAGAGGGGGGGTGAATCAGTGGCCTCAAAATTTTATCCTTCAAACTTAACCACCAATAAATAAACCTTAGATTATTATATCCCTACAAGATGCATGCCATGAAATAATTATAATGATTTAACTATTTGTTGGTGTTCTCTATCAATCCTTATTCTTTCTTGATTACCGATAAGTAGTATAACTATTTACCAAAACTCAGTAAATAAGCAAAGTATACCGATCAATCCAGTGTTAACTATGTCAGATACAAAACAATAAAGAAATGAATCATACACACATAACACATGAATTTTTAACGTGGAAACCCTATTAAGGAAAAACCACTGGGACCGGTACCCCAAATTTTTACTCTTCTGAAGTGAGCCATGTTAGGAGCCAACCCTGTTAAAGGTTACAAACACACTGTTAAGTGTGACCTTGTTAGAGGATTTTATACATAGAGGTTGTCACT
Organism: Thuja plicata; assembly: GCA_018584345.1. Classification (NCBI taxonomy): domain Eukaryota; kingdom Viridiplantae; phylum Streptophyta; class Pinopsida; order Cupressales; family Cupressaceae; genus Thuja; species Thuja plicata. The sequence goes on from MU227206.1 coordinate 512,154, forward strand.
TAGTATTGGGCATATATTGCTACCATCCTTGAATCAACCTCCTTCTTAGACTATCAATAGGTATTGGGCAAGTCCAATGCTACTTTCATGAATCAACCTTTTTGGCACTCCTTGGGATGTACCTCAATATATAGAAGACTGTTTTAAGTACTACTCGAGTAAGAGACTTGATGCTTCAATGACTAAACTAAAACACTATGACCTGTTCATATTGCAACTTTGAATTTCAGATTTTCAGATCTATTTAAGTACATTACCTCTCTGATTAATGTATCAATTCAATTCTTTGTGCTCCACACTTTCTATTCTGTGTTGTTGTGCTCACTGTTTGTTGGTGTCTGCAGGATTCCTTAGCTCTCCTTTAGCTTGATTGATCAGGACTTTATGAATTTATTCTTCATCAGTTTCTCTTTAGCATCCCCTTTCTAATCACTCCCCTTAATCCCATATGTAAATGAATTAAGCTTGTCTCTTATATAGACATGATATTCATTGTTTCTTGATTCTTGATTCTTGGCGTGAAAAATAATCCAGCCAATTAGATTTAAAGCATAACTCCTGATTTATTTTATAATTATCTTCTTTCCAACTGTATGAATCATCTTTAAATCAATCACTTAACTTTGGTTGAATAAAACAAAGAAAACAACCAGTTAAGTCTATCTTTAGCTCTTGCCAGCTAGATATTTTGTTGTTTTCTAAACTCTCTGTTCCATTGGTCACCTCTGTAGTTAGTTGTCAGTGACAACTGACAGTTCTTTTGGTGAGACTCAAGTTAGCTTCGAGATCTCCATCCATCATGCATCCTATGGTTTTTCTTCATCGGGCAACACTATCTTCTGATCGTTGGGTATCACTCTGACTGTTCTTCTTTGCCTTTACCGATGGTGCGCACTCCGTCGGTGTTGTTTGTCACTCAGTGAATACTTGAATTTTATGCATTGCTGAAAGCATAACCTTTATTCTTTTGGTTCTCTGAAGTCTTTCGCATTATGTACATGACCGTACAAATGATATCAAGTTTATAACAATGACAATACAAACCATTAATTGATATAATGCCTTGCATTATCTTCAACTTAACATTATCAAACATCAAATCAGTTACATGTCATCAGATTGAATCTTTGGTGATCCATGTGAGGTGATCCAAGTGATTTCACTCACATCGGTTAGGGAATTGACTTTCCCTTTTTGTAAATGGAAGTGTAATTTGAGGATTTATTTAATTCCCTTTTATTAATTACTTTAGCCAGGTTTTGCTTTGTTTTGATTGAATTGAATTATTTTTTATTTAATTCAATTGATTTTATTTATTTGATTTAACTAGATAAGGCAATTAATTTGATTTAGTGATTAAATCACTTAGGATATTAAATTTGATTTAATGAATTATGCCAATAAATTTAAGAATTACCTTGACATAATTAGGGGTATGATCACACTTAGGGAAAATAGGGTATATGGTCAAAGCAGACTGGTGCAGGAGCACCCTAACCGAACCAAGTGTTCCAATGGAACCTAGGGGTTCCTTTAAGGTCCTAAGAGGCCTTTAGTGATGATTAGATAGTGGGTTAATCACTGGATCACCTTGTAAGGCCATAGTTCCAAGATTGGCACATTATGAGCCCTTGGTTGACTATGAGTCATTAATGATCCAAAACCCTAAGAATAGGTTATTTTTGAGTTTTTAATGTTTGGATCCACTAGGTATCATAAAAATAATACCATGACCAATTTTGGTCACTAGATTTGCAAAATTGCAAAAAATGTAAAAGTTGCTCAAAAGTTGTCAAGCAACTTTTGAGCAAACTTAACAATTTTTTGAAAAACAACTCCCAAACGGTCAAAATAGTTCAAACTTGTCATGTAACCATTGGGAGTGCCTAAAAAATCCATTTTCAGGTGGGTGGTAGGATAATGATGTAATTTGGCATTCTAAAATTAATAAAATAACCATTTTTTTAAGTTTCCCGAGAAACAATCATTGTGTACGGTCAGGTATGGATAGAGATACATGAAAGTCTGACACCAAGGGTTATTCCTTTGAATCTTCTTCCATTTGGTTTTGGTCTCATGTGTTGATCATTTTTTCTTTGAAAGTTATAGAATTTACAAATTCACTACCTGGATTGTAGGCCCCAAATCAGGGTTTGTAAGTAAATTTAGTGCATTCCCACTTTCCACCATGGGAATTCATTGACCCTTGGTGGAAAGCTTGTTCATAGGATCCTCTTTGATATTCTTCAAGATAGGTTCTTCAAGTTGCAGGTAAATGGCAATGAAGTGATGCCCTAGGTGTATATTCTTATGTATGCACCTATCCAAAATTAGGACAACAGTCATAACTTTTGTTTGGGGATTGACCAGAAGCCCTAAGTTGGAGGAAGAGACCTTTGTGCACACCCTCACATGACCCAATCATAATTTTTGGAATTGGATGTATCTAAAAGACACTTTTAGTGTAAATGGAGGCCTAATTAGGGCTAATCGATGGAGCAATTTGGTGTGTCATCATATCTTCTTCACATTTCCAAGTTCTAGGGCTTGATTCCAAAGTCCTAAGCCATAAAGGGTGTCTAAATCCCTAACTAGTTCATAGGGTTATGTGGGAGAATCTCACTTGAGATCAAATTCCCCTGTGAAAAAGGATACAAGCATAGTCCTAGGTTTGTGAAGAAACCATGGCATGTGGATTGCATTTGAGTAAAAGAACCATTGGAACTATTCAATAGGGCCCTAAATAGACCATACCTAAAATCATAGGTCACCCCTGGTCCTATATGTCACTTTGGGGGTATCATTGTGAATTAGGGTCATTTTCTTGTGAGACCAACCTTGGTGGTTGGTGTTGAAGGATTGGTGAAACCTAGTGATTAGGTTACCCTTGGGGTGTTTGGGTTTGTGATAGCCTTAACCAAGTCCTTCTTCCACACTTGTGATAAGTGTTAAGCATTTTGGTCTTGAAAGTTGGTGATCTAGGGTACTTTTCCTATTCAATACATTTAACAAGCTTCCAGTTGCCCACTTTGCATCAAGTGGTATCAGAGCTATGTCTTCTCCTAAGGATGAGGATATTCCTTCAAGGGTTACAAACATTGAGTTAGCAAAGATGGTGAGAGAAAAAAGGACAACAAATACAACCTTGACAAGGAGACTGAAAGAGTTAGAGAGCAAGGTAGAAAGGGGTAAAGAAGTTGCCTCTAGTGATGAAGATGGGAGTGAGTCAGATGAAGACACCAACGATCAAGATGTGGACATTCCTGTAGACTAGGGACCCCTCATAGATGCCTTGATGTCCATGGGGAGAAGAACCATGGAGGAGAAATTAGATCTACCAACTCTTAATGGGAAGATGAATGCAGACTTGGCCTTTGATTGGATAGAGGCCCTAACAAGTTTCTTTGAGTGTGAGGACATCCCTGAGAAACAGAGAGTGAAATTAGCAAGATCCAAGTTGAAGGGAGAAGCCCTAACTTGGTGGAACTTCATCCAAATAGAGAGGGTCAAGAATGGGAAGAGTATGATCTCTTCATGTAATAGAATGATTGCATTAGTCAAGGAGACCTATGTGCTTTAAGACTATGGGGTACAACTCCATAGGAAGAATAAAAGCCTAAAGAAGAAGGACATGGATGTGGGCTCATACACCGAGGAGTTCCTAAAGTTATGTATGAAGACAAATGTGGCAGAAGATGAAGAAGAAAAGTTAGCAAGGTATATGAATGGGATTAAAGTATCCATTCAAGAGAAACTTGGCCTACACTACCCTACCACAGTGAACAAGTGCTACCAAATGGCACTCAAGGTAGAGGAAAAGTGGAAGAGAAAGAAAGAGTTTGGAAAGGTAAAGAGTAATGACAGTGGAAAGAACTTTAGAGGGAGAGGAACCTCTTGGAACAGAGGGAAATATAGTGGTAATAGCAGCAGGACCCCTAACCAAGGAGACAAAGAGAACAATGATTCAAAATCAAGAGGAAACTATATAGGGAGAAGACCCTTCAATAGGGGAAGAACAAACACAGGAAGAGGCAATGGACCACTAAGGTGTTACTACTATAATCAGTTGGGACACCATGCAGGAAGATGCTCTGAGAAGAGGAACAATAACAACCAAGGAGAAAGGAGAGCACAACTCATTGAAGAGGACAAGAAAGAGGAAAATACAAGGGACTTAGAACTAGAGGAAGGACAATGCTTGTTGATGAGACAAGTATTCATCCAAGTTCCACAAAGCCAAGAACATCCTCAAAGAAAGAACCTCTTTAGGACAAAAATCAAATGCAATGGGAAGGTATGTAACTTACTTATTGATTCTATCTCAACTAAGAATTTAATGTCTTGTGAAATGGTGCAAAAACTAAATCTTCCTAAGAATCCTCATCCTTTTCCTTACCATGTGTCTTGGTTGACAAAGGGTCAACAAACTTTAGTCACTGAACAAGCATGGATAGAGTTTTCAATAGCAGATTTTAAAGATAAAGTTCTCTGTGATATTGTTGAAATGGATGCATCACACATTCTTCTAGGGAGGCCTTGGCAATATGATGTTGATGCCACACACCACTATAGACTCTATCACCAAGGATGGGAAAACATTCACCATGAAGCCCCTTCCTAATAACAAGAATGAGAAAGAACCAACTGTCATAACCATGGGGGAGAAAGAAATGTTAAAAGTTTTTAAAGAATATAAAATCGAAGCCTATGTCTTAATCTCCAAGCCTAAGGATAATGTAAGTTCTATTAGTGATGATCCTATACCAGATGAATTTCAGAAGTTACTCACAAAATACAGTGTTGTCACTACTAGTGACCTGCCCACAACCCTCCCTCCCTTGAGAGATATTAGTCATCAAATTGACTTAATACCTGGCTCCTCTTTGCCAAACAAAGCCCCATAAAAAATGACACCAGTGTAGCATGCAGAGATTGCAAGGCAAGTGAATGACTGTTAGAAAAGGGACTCATCCAAAAGAGTCTTAGTCTATGTGTTGTCACATCAGTTTTGGCCCCCAAAAAGGATGGCAAATGGAGATTGTGCACTGACAACGGGGCCCTAAAAAAAATAACAATAAGATATAGGTTCCCAATTCCAAGAATGGAAGATCTTCTAGACCAATTAGGCACTACTTGTTACTTTAACAAGATTGATTTAAAATCAGGCTACCATCAAATCAGAATTAAACCAGGAGATGAGTGGAAGATAGCATTTAAAACAACTGAAGGATTGTTTGAGTGGCTTGTTATGTCATTTGGCTTGAGTAATTCTCCTAGCACATTCATGAGGCTCATGAATGAGATTTTTATTGATTTCATTGGCAAGTCTGTGGTCATCTACTTGGATGACATTCATATTTTCAGTCATAGCAAAGAGGAACACCTTGAACATGTGGAACAATTTTTTAAGAGACTTCATCAGCACAAGTTAATGATTAACTTGGAAAAGCGTATGTTCATGAAGAAGGAACTTGTCTTCTTAGGTTTTGTCATCTCCCAAGGAACTCTCAAACTGGATCTAGAGAAGGTTGCAGCAAATAATCAACTGGCCTCCACCAAAGAACAAAGGTGATGTTAGAATTTTTCATGGTTTAGCAACTTTTTTTAGAAATTTTAAAAAGAATTTTAGCCATGTGTGTGCTCCTATGTTGGACACAATAAAAGGTGGAAAGAATACTAGATTTGAGTGGACTAAGTAAGCAGTAGATGCTTTTCAATATCTCAAGAATAGAGTGGCATAATACCCAATCTTAGTACTCCCTAACTTCAACAAGGTATTCATAGTGGAAACAGATGCAAGCAACTTGGCCATAGGTGCAGTATTGAGCCAAGAAGGTAAAGCCATAGCATTTTTCTCAGAAAAATTGAATGATGCCAAGAAGAGGTATTCTACTTATGATTTAGAACTTTATGCAATGGTTCCAGCCCTGTAAAAGTGGAGACATTACTTACTCCCTAAAGAATTCATTGTTTATACTGACAACCATGCATTAAGTTTTCTAAATAGCCAGGAGAAGCTTGGAGTCAAACACATCAAATGGATGGAGCAATTACAGGCATATACCTTCAACATAAAGCATAAAAAAGGAGTGGAAAACAAAGTAGATGATGCCCTAAGTAGGAGGATTGGATTAGTTGAGGAAGTTAAACTTCATAGTGTAGGGATTGACTCCCTAAAACACCTATATGTTGATGATCCAGAATTTGCAGAAGTTTTTGAGGTATGCACACAAATGGTGGGTAAATACCATACCGATTTTTCTAATTTTCTGATTCAAAATGGACTCTTGTTTAAAGGAGCCCAATTGTGCATTCCTAAATGTTCCATGAGAACAAATATCATCAAAGAGAAACATTGTGGTGGCTTAGGAGGACATTTTGGAATAGATAAGACCACTGAATTAGTAAAAAGGAGTTATTTTTGGCCAAAGATGGGAAATGAAATCAAGAAATTTGTTGAGTCTTGTACTATTTTCCAGCAAGAAAAGGGTGTATTCACTAACCAAGGATTTTATTGACCCCTACCAATTCCCTCTAGGCCATGGGAATCAATTTCAATGGAATTTGTCATGGGTTTGCCAAAAACAAAGCAAGGTTATGATAGTGTTTTTGTAATTGTGGATAGGTTTAGTAAAATGGTGCACATTGTTCCTTGCAAGAGCACAAATGATGCCTCTCATATAGCACATCTATTCTTTAAAGAAGTGGTTAGGATACATGTCCTTCCACAAACAATAGTGTCTGATAGAGATGTGAAATTTCAGGGTCACTTTTGGAGGACACTCTTCAAGAAGTTGGGCACAAATTTGACTTATAGTTCAGCATACCACCCACAAATAGATGGGCAAATGGAGGTGGTAAACAGGTCCCTTGGAAACCTCTTGAGATGCTTAACCAAACAATACACCCAAAGTTGGGATATGATCTTTTCCTCAGGTAGAATTTGCATTCAATGACTCCATGAATAGATCCACTGGAAAGACTCCATTCCAAAAAGTATATGGACTTCATCCTAAAGTTCCATTGGATTTAGTAGAGTTACCATCTGATTTTAGAGTTAGTGGACAAGGAGAGGAACTAGAAAAACTCATCTCTAAAGTGTAGACAAAAGTGAAGGAGGCACTACAACATTCAACTATGAAGTATAAAGCACAAGAAAACAAGAGGAGAAGAGAAGTTCATTTCAAAGTTGGAGACAAGGTATGGGCATACCTGAGGAAGGAGAGACTCCCTAAAGGCAAATATTCAAAGACACACGTGAAAAAGATTGGACCTTGCACAATCCTCAACAAGATGGGTGAAAATGCATATGAAATTTTTTTGCACCCTACCTTAATGATTTCTCCTATTTTTAATATTGTAGACCTCACTCCTTATAAGTGTGTTGCAGATATTGTAAATATGCAGGGATCACAAGTTGAAGATGATGGAGACTATGTGACAGATATCCCACCAAGAAAACAAATGGAGTTAGACACTACTCTAGAAACCAAATTATTGAAGTAGACAAGAAAGAAAAAGTGCATGTAGTACTTAGTAAAATGGAAAGGACTCCCTCCAATAGATACTACCTATATGACAAAGGACTAGATCCAACAACATGGAACCACTATTGACCAGCTATCCTCAAGTGGGAACTTGAGTTCAAATATCATGGGGAGTATGGTACAAGAGCACCCTAACTGAACCAAGTGTTCCAATGGATCCTAGGGGTTCCTTCAAGGTCCTAAGAGGCCTTTATTCATGATTAGATATTGGATTAATCACTGGATCACCTTATAAGGCCATAGTTCCAAGATTGGCACATTATGAGCCCTTGGTTGACTATGAGTCATTAATGATCCAAAAACCTAAGAATAGATTATTTTTGAGTTTTTAATGTTTAGATCCACTAGGTATCATAAAAATAACACCATGACCAAATTTGGTCACTAGATTTGCAAAATTGCAAAAAATGTAAAAGTTGCTCAAAAGTTGTCAAGCAACTTTTGAGCAAACTTAACAACTTTTTGAAAAACAACTCCCAAACGGTCAAAAAAGTTCAAAATTGTCATGTAATCATTGGCAGTTCCTACAAAATCCCTTTTCAGGTGGGTGGTAGGCTAATGATGTAATTTGGCATTCTAAAATTAATAAAACAACCCTTTTCTTGCATTTCCTGAGAAACAGTCATTATGTATGGTCGGGTACAAATAGAGAGATGTGAAATTATGAAACCAAGGGTTATTCCTTTGAATCTTCTTCCATTTGGTTTTGGTCTCATGTGTTGATCATTTTTGGTTTGAAAGTTATAGAATTTACAAATTCACTACCTGGATTGTAGGCCCTAAATCAGGGTTTCTAAGTAAATTTAGTGCATTTCCATTTTCCACCATGGGAATTCAATGACCCTTGGTGTAAAGTGTTTTCATAGGATTATCTTTGATATTATTCAAGATAGGTTCTTCAAGTTGCAGGGAAATGGCAATGAAGTGATGCCCTAGGTGTATATTCTTATGTATGCACCTATCCAGAATTAGGACAGCAGTCATAACTTTTGTTTGGGGTTTGACCAGAAGCCCTAAGTCAAAGGAAGAGACCTTTGTGCACACCCTCACATGACCCAATCATCATTTTGGGCATTGGATGCATCTAAAAGACACTTGTAGTGTAAATGGAGGCCTAATTAGGGCTAATCGGTGGAGCAATTTGGTGTGTCATCCTATCTTCTTCTCATTTCCAAGTTCTAGGGATTGAGTCCAAATTCCTAGGCCATAAAGGGTGTCTAAATCCCCAACTATTTCATAGGGTTATGTGGGAGAATATCAATTGAGATCAAATTCCCCTGTGAAAAAGGCTACAAGCATAGTCTTGGGTTTGTGAAGCAACCATGGCATGTGGATTGCATTTGAGCAAAAGAACCATTGGAACTATTCAATAGGGACCTAAATAGACTATACCTACAAGCATAGGTCACCCCTGGTCCTATATGTCACTTTGGGAGTATCATTGTGAATTAGGGTCATTTGCTTGTGAGACCAACCTTGGTGGTTGGTGTTGAAGGATTGGTGAAACCTAGTGATTAGGTTACCCTTGGGGTGTTTGGGGTTTTGATAGCCTTAACCAAGTCCTTCTTCCACACTTGTGATAAGTGTTAAGCATTTTGGCCTTGAAATTTGGTGATCTAGGGTACTTTGTCTATTCGAGATATTTGACAAGCTTCCAGTTGCCCACTTTGCATCACATACCAAATTAGGGTGGTTAAAATTGGCAATCTTGCATCACCCAAAAATATTTCCCTTTTGTTTGTTTTCTATTTTGTTCTAGTTGGGCAGTTTCTGTGTTTTAGGTAGTGATCAGTCGAGTTGGTTCATTTTATTATGTGATATTACTGGTGTGTTCTAGACATCATCATGAACCTTTGTCTAGCTTGACATCATGTTTCATTATTTCTTAGGGAAGATATCCTAAGATTGGTCTAGTTCTATATTGTTCTTGATGTTCTAATGACAAGGTTGGTATGATTTGGCTTGTGATGGCGTTTCATGATCGAAGATGCTAATTGCTGCATTGTTTGATGATCTTAGGCTTGTGGTTGACCTCCTTGTGTGATTGCACTTCTTTCCATATCTATTTGGAGGTGTTATTATGGATTTAGGTCCTGACTTATATGTGTTGTAGTGTGTTTTCTTCTTATTGGATAATGTGATATTTTATGGTCAACTTGTGGCTTGTGATCTTGTATATATTTCTAGTCTTGGGTCCTTAGTTAGCAGTTGAGGGGGTCGAGTAGTTCAATATCTTAGCATCCAGTGTGGATATGGATTTCTGATTGTAAGCAGGCATGTATTCTTGGAATGTAAGTTGACATGTTTTTGGGCATGTATGATGTAAATCTTTGATATTAGAAAGAAGGCATGTGAGGCATGTTGTTTGTTCATTATTGAGTTCTTAATGATCTGGTGTTGGTTGTTTTTACTGTGTTGACTCTTTCTGCATGGTTGGACCATCTCCATTGAGGAAATTCCTACCATGACTGCATCATTGTATAAGTTGGGTGTACACATTGTTGAGTGTAATAATACTTTTTCAAAAATAAAATTTTGGATACTTCATCGGAAGAGGTGAGGATTTCACCTTTAGCAGATGGTCATGGATTTTGGGTACCTAATAGTGTTTTTTTCTTTTAAATCAAAGTTACTTGCATATAAGACTATGTTATGACACTAGAGACATTTCCATATCAGATGAAAAGGTCCAAGGACCTAAAAATTTAAAAAAACCTTGTTGAAGGCTTGAATGGTGATAAACTTGAATTTGATTTTTTTGAGCATTGAATTTATGAAAAATAAAATTGCATTTAATTTTATCTGAGTTATCATAAATCTTGTGATGTGTTGGATCTTATTCATTCTAATGTGTTTGGTCCTGTAGATGTTCCCTCTATTGGAAATCCATATATTTTATTTTATTCATTGATTATTATAGTAGAAGGACATGAGTATATTTTTAAAGATTAAATCTAAAGTTTTCATCTGATTAAGAATTTAAAAGAAAAATGGTTGAATTGGAGCTGAAAAGAAAATAAACTATTTGACGATTGATAATGGTAGTGAATTTTTCTTTAATTACTTTGATAGATTCTATAAAGAGTGTGACATTCATAAATAGAGGAAAACTATGTATTGTCCACAATAGAATTGAGTTGCAAAAAGAATGAATGAGACACTTATGGTGAAGGCTAGGAGTATGTTGAGTGTTGTTTGCCTAGAACACAAGTTTTGGGTTGAATTTGTTACCGCTTCTTTCTATTAATGATAGCAGATTTCCACAATCCATGAATTTTTGTATGTTGTGCTTTTGGGAAAGATTGTGTGTGTTTTTTAGCATCAATGTTTTGGATCATACTACATGATCCATCATCAGGATGAGAGAGATTAAGAATGCAAAAAATGGAGTATGATGATGGATCATGGAGTATGATCTGAAACATTGATGCTAAAAACACACACACAATCTTTCCCAGAAGCACAACATACAAAACTTCTTTCTATCATGCATCAAATTATGTTGATAAAATACCTACGAAGGCATGGTTTGGTAATAATCCTTCATTGCGACATGTAAGTTTTTTGGTTGTGAGACATGTATGCACATGTGCTAAAGGAGAAACAATCACTGTTGGAGAAAACATTTGTCTAATGTATCTTTATTGGACATAGTTATGGTGTTAAAGGATATAAGATTTGGGACCATGTTGCACAAAAGGTAATACATAATAGAAGTTTTATATTTAGAGAAACTAATCCTCCTTATGTTATGTTTCAGCCTAGACAAACTAAAAAGGAAGATGTGATATGACTACCTTCCACGCCTAAGAAAATTGAACTGAGACCCCTAGATATACAAGAAGTTGAGGAGAGCTCATCTATCTTTGAATCTTTACACTAATACATTTGGGTCCAATTGCTGACATCTATTAGTTAGAATTTTGACCTCCATTAGTCAGACTTCCAACTAACAGAGTTGTTGAAAATATTTAATCAAAAAAATTGACGAATCCATGGTTGTCAAAATTATGACAGCAATGACGTCGGAAAACATGGGTCTATTTTTGGAGAATTTAGGTTGGATTTCTGACCCTATCCTTGTCATTTTAGGTTTTCTTGGTAGTCATAATTCCAAATACTGTCAAAAAAACTAATTTGATGGCAGTGTTGTCAGATGTACATCCTTGTCGTCGGTTCATGTTTGCAATATTGTCAGAATTATGATGCCAGTCAGATGAACTATTCCAATAATAGTGTTGTTGGATGTACAACATTGTAGTTAGTTTATGTTTTTATTGTCATCAGAATTATTATGCCAATCAGATGAACTATTCTGATGATAGTGTTGTCGTATGTACAACATCATTGTTGGATTATGTTTGCATTGGTGTTAGAATTCTGACGCTACTTATATTTTAAAAAAAATGATGGCGTTGATCAAGAATTCCTAGGTCAGGATCCTCATAGCTAGGGCTAATTTTATCTAGAGTAGTCTAGAAACTAGATTTGATATGAATTTTTATCATATTATTTTTAGGTGGTCTACCAGCTTTCCCTGTTGCTCAAACACTTGCAAACAAACACCAAAATCTTCAATCAGTGAATGTCAAAATTAGAAAAATTTAGATCAAATTTGGTTGGGGATTTTTCATTCAATATAGATTTCTCTTTCAAAAATATGCTATAAATCTCTTCTCCAATATGTTAAAAATAAACTCACCATGCTCTTATGAATTTCATCATGTGTTCTTTATGCAATTATCTTCAAAAATCTGTCCAAAACTGCTCAAAAGCTTTTTCAAAATCTGTCATTAATAGACTTGAATACTCAGTCCAATATGCTTGCTCCAAATCCTTTTTAACCTTTCATAAGACCCCCTTTGACAAATATTCTTGTAGTCTTCAATATAAATTTGATTGCAAATCTCCCATAAGATTTCTTCTAATCTCTTCATCCAATCTGTAAATTAACTCTTTAGAATTTGCTATTACTTTCTAGTGTTTTTGATATATTGTTCGTTCTGCTCACACTTATTTTATCATTTCTCAAATGCCTTTTATATCTTCAATATTCTCATGAATGGAGATGTCTTTTGCCAAGAAATGTAACTTTTACTAAATAACACACCATTTCATACTCATTTCTTACACTCTTTTATATCTTCTTATTCAACACTTCTACTCCACACACTATTCATATGCCTTATATATGCTTCTTTTAAATCATCTAATCTGGTGTGTACATATTATACACTCATTTTATCTATACGTGCACTTTTATATTCCTCTTATAATGATCCTCTTCTTATATTTTCAGACGAACCTATAGATGTAGATTTTTCTTTATTCCTCACTCTCAATCTCTATTTATATTTTGTCATTGAAACTATAGGTCAACCATGATATGCAAAAAAAATTAGGTTTCCTCAAAACCCTAAAATAACATTTTTGAATTCAATATGTTGTTTGCGACAGTATATGATGGTTAAATAATGACATTGTTCTCAACATTTATAGCTAAAAAGATTCACACATCTCATGGCCCATTGTGATGGCATATAGTGTGTCATCACTTACCTAATGCACTCACAAGCCTAAACCTTCATTTTGAAATTGTTAGCACTCATGCTCATGTTTTCATGCTCCAAACCTCCACTAGGTTGGTATGCTGATGAAATTTATGTCCTTTTTAGTTATTGTGCTTTGCAAATTTAGAGAATTTACATTATGCAATACATTCAAGTTGGCGATGAGGTCTCACCTAGCTTGATAAACCTAAAAATTATTATGTTACCAATCAAAAACTTTGGCCTTTAATTTCCAAGCACAAGTATTTCTCATTTTGAACACTTAAATTTTGGATCGTGCACAACTCAAACTTTCTTATGTTCATCGCCTCTTTTTCTCTTCAAATAATATGCTTTTTTTCTTGGATTGGTACATGTTTCTTTTTCCTTGCTTTCAATTGAGTTTTGTATGGTTTTAGACATTATTCTTCTAAAATTTATCTTAGGAATTCAAATTTTCACTCTTGGACTTATTGTACCAATTTCAATTCAAATTTATACACCTAGATATAGTATTCTCCTAAGAAGGAAATATATGTCAATCTAGATAGATCGTCTCAACATTGATCTTTATTTCAAAATGAGATTATGATTGAAATCTTTGAATGTACACTTAGAAGTCAGTGTAAAATATATCATAAAAATTGTATTGATCCTCAAAGTTTCCAATAAGTTGATGTCAACAAAATATTTATGGTGACTACATCTGTAGGTATATATCTAACCAGTCCTCTACCCACAATTTATGGTGACTATATCTATATTTGAAAGGTTTCTCTCTCCTTTCTCATTTGATCACATCCCCTAATTTGAATGGTCTCTCTCTCCACACACCCAAAACTAGTACCCATGTGTGTCTTGATAACATGTAATTTCATCCCCAGGGTAGTACAAATAGTTATTCTACAATTTCCTACAATGTTTTTTGATTAAAAATTTGATTTATAGATGTTAAGATCATTATTTAGAGAAACAACATCTCTTTTGCCTCCAAGGATAGTGATAAATCTATTGACTTAAGCAATATATGGTATGTGATTTGGCCTCCAAATGATATGCTTACACTAAAAAGTTTCAGATCTCACATTGTCAGGCGTCTGCTTGATCCATAATCAGGTTAAAATATTACAAGCCAATGCTAGGTCTAGCAAAGAAGCCTAAAGCATCAGATTTGAAAATTATTAGACATGCCAATCCAGAATCTCATGTCATTCACATTCACTCTAAACAAATTAATCTTAAAGAAAAGAAGAAAAATAATCGTGAAAGACAAGAACCCTTAAAATTTAAGAAGGGGAAAACATTTTGTATATTCGCTGCAGATTTCTCAATTTTTCTAAAATAATATTTCAGGATGCCATGTTCATACTGCTATTATCTATATATCCATGTCTAGATTGACCAGATTATTTCTTAATTTTTTGGATGGCTATTCATTATCATCTTTAATAAGCCAATACATTGTCTAGTATATAGTTTATTATTTTCTTCTTCTTAATAACACTAAAAGGTGAACACTTGAGACCTGAATATTTGTGCATAAATATTCTAAATTAGATATAAATCAAAAAAATGGCACACTAACTACAACCAAGAGCTAATATTTCAAAACTACCATTTTTTCTAACTACACAAAATGGCCCATTAAAAGTGCAGACTATCTCCATATTACACTGAGTCTCACTTTAACTGACTCTAACAAATAGTTACACCTTTTACAAAATGGTATTCTACTTAAGCTGATCAACATTCTCAGACCAATGATTCAACATAGATACAACCCAATGCAGGTAAACTAAGTCACTTCAAAGGAATTCCCCATCTTACATCCAGACCAGAGCTCCATCTTACATTTAGACCAGAGCTCCATAAGCAAGTAGTTGACAGCTACTCAAACTTGAACAAAATTCATTTTCTTCAATATTTGATACCACTTTGTTCAGCTTCCATGATAGAAACTGGACCATGTTTGTCTCCTTATTACAGACCTTGACTGGCAATAGCAGGTAGCACTAAGAGTGGATCCAAAAGGGGAAAAAAAAAGAAAAAAAAACATTTCCATGAAACTAGATATGAAATTGTGTTCACATAGAGATATTTAATTTGGGAACTACAATAGTTATTAATTTGTAAAATGACACAATTTATTGAGTTACACTTTCTAACTTATTGAGTTACGCCTCCCCATATGAAATCCCTTCACTATTTATAAAAGAAACATATCCTCTTCAAATCAAATCAAACACAGTGACAAACCCATCTTGTTCTCCTTATATTCAACCCATTTCAAGTATATCCATAAGGCATTTAGCAGCAATTCCACTTTTAGTCCTTTCACTTCTCCTAAATTTTTTCTCCCTTTGTTCAACCCATTTCAAGTATATCCATAAGGCACTTAGCAGCAATTCCACTTTTAGGCCTTTCACTTCTCTTAAATATTTCCCAACCATCCCAAGCCAAGGAATTTCCATTTTTCTGGATTAAAAAGATGAAGAAAGTGGAAGAAGAAGAGGTAAGGAAGGTCCAAGAATTGGTAATCAAAGGAGAGAGGGGAGCAGAGAAAGTTGCAGAAGAATTGAAGGAAATTTCCCAATATTTGGATTTAGAAGCCTCAGCTTTTGAAGGGACGGGGGCTATTGTGCAGACTGGATTGGTTGCAGGGGCATAAATTGTAGGTGTATTGGTGGCTTCTTTAGTTGTAAATAGCATTGTGGGTCTTGAGCCTTCCAAGTAAGCTTAGATGGGTTAATTATATTTCCTTGATCCCCTGCATTTCAAGGGGGCATAAATGAGAGTTTTTAGTGTACGATTATAATAATAGTAGCATTAAGGGTTTTGTACCTTCCAAATATATTCATTTTATAATCTTTTTCATTGCATTTGTAGGTTGTTAATGGAGAATATTAACAATTGTGGTACCGAGGTTTAATTTTTTTTAATCCTCTATATTCTTAGGATTCTAATTGGTTCATTTAACTTAAAACAATGATTAAAACATGAGTATTTATCCATTTTTTTGGTGCTTTGTGATTCATGTCCAAGAATGGAGAAAAATTGGTGATCAAATCGTTGAACACACCTAATAAGTCATTACCACAACCCCATCCACTACCTTATGTTTCAACCTCTTTATTCACACCCGATTCATGTACCAAGGAACCACCAAATTGTTGCCATGTAGCCAAATCTTTTGAGGCGTCTTGTATTTCCACCTTTGCACACAATTGATATCTGCAAACCACCATAAAAGATTAATACTCTAGTAAGTTAAGGACTTACCAAAAAATTTATAAGGTTTGACAAATAATTTGGATCATGAAAAGAACATGAACACTAAAAAGTCAACTTTAAACACTCATTCGATTTCTACCTCAGTTCTGGGAAGGATATATAACTTATTGTACATCAATTTATCCTCAAGAGATTCAACAATTTAAACCTAAAATGAAGGTACTGCAAAAACTAGAAACAAATATAAACACCCTAGTGTTAGTATAGTTTTGTAGGAATGGTAAAATTGGTTAGAGGGATTATAAGAGACAATCAAATCACAAGTGGCCAGCATTTCATATCAAATGAAGGCACTTGATGCACCATGAGGAGAATATAAATTATATTGATGTCCATAAATGACCAAATCACTTCAACAGGTCTGAGTGATATGACTATTTATTATAACTGATTCAAGGTCTTTAAAAGTCTCGAACAACCAAAATTTGAAATATATCTAAGCATTAATAGAAAATAAAATAATCTAATGAGTAAATCCAAACAGACAAATACTAAAACAAATAGAATACATGAAGCCATAGATACAAATTACAAAACAATTGAATTAAAGAAAGTTCACGTGCTAACAAATTCAAATATTAGTCAATCATCTTGCAACAGATTCATGCCAGATCAAATAGGAGCCTTAGAAGTAGTTGATTATTTTCCACAACTGTAATCATGTTTAATGTTTACTTCAAGTTCACATGGGCCCAGAATACACTAGAAAAAAGTAAGTAGATTTTTTTTTACCCATCACTAATACGCCAGAAAAAAGTAATTAGAATGTTGTTTACCCATCACTTATACAGTGCAAACAGGTACAAGTAATAAACTTATCAAAAAAACACATGCATTCCCAACGAAAAGGAAACAAGAGAACAATGACAATACTTCACATATACAAATCTCATTACAAGTAGAGTTGCATCTACAACTTGACCAGGGTTGTATCAACTACATAGTTGTTGGCTAAATATTTTGTAAGTAGCCATAAGCACGCTACTTCCAAAATGAACTATTTAGGCACAGTATGTGAGAATAAATATCTCCTCTCAACTTAGGGGAGGCACCCTTCTTATTGCTAATAACTCAACTAGAATCTAACCTGTAACTTAGATACTAGTTAAAATAATAATACCAATTGTAGACACCCGAAAATGGACAGGCTTGCGACTTTACATTAAAAACACTAATTTTCATCTATCAATTAATGGTTTTTTAATCATTAATTAATCATATATTTTTCTCTAAATTCATTCCCCAAATCATCTAATCAAATTCCCAAAATTAATTAAATAATTAATTTTATTTAATTAATTAACCTTAATTGATTAATTACCATTAATTAATTAATTAAATTCAATTTCCTATAGTTTAAATTCAAATATTTAAACTTACTAATTAAATTCTTCCAACTAAATTAATTTCAATTAAATTAATTAAATTTTATCAAATAAAGCAATTCTAAATCAAAAAGAATTCAATTATCTCACATGTTGAAAACTTTAATTAAATAAATGAATTAAATTTTCATTTATCTTCAAAGAGATAACTCCAATCAAATCACATGGGTTACTCCACCCATCTCTTAAGTTCACATGGGTAACTTCACCCACCTCTTCAATTCACATGGGTAACTCCACCCACCTCTTCAGTTCTAAAAGGTAACTCACAATTAGCTCTTCAGTCAACCAAACTCTATCTCCTCTTTACCAAATGAAGAGGTGGACTTTACTGATGGCTTCTCCAATTCCCTTTGATCTCAACCATTCATCTCCCTATCTCTGGGATTGATCTTAACCATTCATATCATCCCCAATTCCTATATAAAAAACCCTTCATAACCATTTGAAGGATCCATGATTTCAAGCTCTCGTGCACCATTACTATGTCAGTTTGGTTCTAGCATTCAAGCCATCTTGCGATCACACACCCAGTTTCAATTAGCAAATTCTCGACGCTTCTCAAGTAATAGACGCTGCTCACACCAATACTGAGCATCAAAAATAGCATTTCGGAAGGAGTGGAGAGAGACAATAGAAGCTTCAAGCACTTTGGGGTTTGCATTCAATTGTTTTCCTTTCTTTGCTTGTACATTTTATTGATTACATTTCAATTTATTCATTATTGGTAGCTTTGTGTATTTAGTTTATATCATTGTAAAACCTTTGCTACTAACCCTCGCCTTTGGAAAGCTTGGGAATCATGAATCATGATTGAAGGAGGCGTACATTTTGGTGAACTTGACGTGAAGCAAATAGCTTGAATATCTCTTGCATGCAATAGATAGATTTCTTTATCCTCGGTCGTACGATTACAGACCTCATTTTCCATCATTTTCTCGATATCTATGTAATTTTGCAATTGCTGGTATTTTGCCGCAATTGATGAAATAGTGCCGCAATTGATTGGTTTAATGCCGCAATTGATTTGAGGGTTTCACAATCTTTTCTATCATTTTGCAATTATCTATTTTTGGTATTGTTCTGCAATTGACCTATCTGTGCCACAATCACCTGCATATTGTCGCAATTGAGAGTATTCTGCCGCAATTGACAGAGCTTTACCGCAATCGCCAAAAGTTTGCCACAATCGTTAAAAGGTTGCCACAATAGCCAAAACTTTGCCGCAATTAAGGGAAGGTATTTATGTTTTGCAATTATCATCTTCTGAAATTTTGTTTGAAATATTTAAAATATAACATTTAAGTATAAGTGACATATTTTAAATATATACTTCCAGGATGTTTGAAAGTGGTTTCAGATCTCTAGGAGTTAAAATGCAAAATCAAAATTTTGGAGGATTTTTAAAAAAAAATCAAACTCAGTCAAATTTTAGGATTTAGCATGTGTTAGTAACCTTGTTATTTCAGCTTGTGGCATTGGAAACAGATTTAACAAAGCAACTAAAATTAACTCAGTTGTTATTTTAGTGCTTAAAAAGAACATTGTATGCCAAACATCACAAATCTCACTTTTCCAATTTGGTGCTTAAAATTGACATGGTGGTTAACAATTGAACACAGGCAAAAAATCTTTCAATTTGGTGATTTTAAAATCGAACAAGCAAATCATCACCTACTTTGGGCTTTAAAAATGAACACTTGTGCTTGTATGGTGGATTAGCTTAGTTCACATTTCATCTTTGGGGTTTAACCAATTAACCTTGTGTCTTGAGTTTTGGGTGCACTTGCACAATCTGTTAGATTAGACACCTTTACACTTTTTAGAGAGGCATGTCCGGGGACTGCACTTCTTCCTCAGAAAATGACCTTAAACCAGTAATCCTTTCAATTGGTATATAAACAAGGCACAAACCAAAGTTCTATCTTATCTAACCAAGCTCAGGCGAGGTGTGTTGGTGATAGTCTGGATCTGGTGAATATCCCTAAGGAGCCAGCATGATCAACTAGGCTCTTAAGTGAGTCACACATGTATAAACCGATTGGATAGATGCCACGGACCCTTACTATAACCTTGTTAATTAGAGGCCAACCCGATTTACCTCCGAACAAGTACCTTATTATAGTGCAAGGGGTTGAAGAATTTCCCCCCAAGATTCCCAACATATGTGTCCCATAGTATTTTTGTAGTGAAAGAGATCTTCACTCCACGGCAACAATACCTGGAAACAGAAAAACACGGGAACCTATGTTGTGGACCTTCATGTCCTAGTTGTGTGACAATTTTTGTGTGAGCTAACAGACATTCAAGCATTGGGCCTATAACATTGTATTATGAAGCCATTGACCTAGATTAATCTGACTGTTCATTGTTAAGACCTCGTGATAACCTTGCAACTTGAAAAGGTTGTAGAACATACACATTGTCAGTCTTCTTTCTTCAAAACACAGTGTCTGTTGTGCTTGTTTCTTTGATCAGTTTCTAAAAACGCAAAACAAAACATCCAAACTATCAAAATGATTCAAATGTGTTAAAGTCTAGGGTTGTCAACATTAAATTGTCTTGCAAATCAAAAGCATTGTTCTAGAATATCAGAATTGTCAGACAGTGTTACTTACCCTCTAGTCTTTTTTCAGACTATTCCCCTTTTACCGTAATTGCCCGCATTTTGCCGCAATTGATGGAAGTTTGCCGTAGTTAACTTGTTTATTACCGCAATCATCCTATTTATAATTGCAATTGGTAATAAACTACCGCAATCGACCATTTACTTTACTGCAATCGGTGGAGTTATACCGCAATTGACCAGAGATACATTATTCCTATTTTGACCTAAAAACATTGAGAGAACTTTTCATTTGGTGTCCAAAACTAGTGTCTATCCTAGGAAAAAACAAAGAACATTGGTGAATCTCTAAACATTAAAGATCATCCCTTCTCTGTAAAGCATGATTATTTTCAAAAACATTATTTGTTCATAAGCTCAGACTCAAAATACCTTGATCTCATCATATCAAACATCATCATCTTTATCAAAGTGACTTTGTCCAAGGCAAAGGTTGAAAAAACTTATCATTTTACATCATCACCACTTTGAGATCAAGATATATCAAAATCTATCCTTAGAATTACCCTTGTCCAAAACATAACTCAGACTTCCTTAGAAAGGATATTCTTCTTTGTTTACTTTATATCACTTGTTTTAGTTACAAAATCTAGACCACACTATGTCTCAAACACCTCATGGAGGGCCTTACACAAGGTCAAAGGCTAGAATGCAACCTGAGGAGTCATATATCAATAGATTCCTTACTTGGGAAACAGAGAGAGAAGATGACCCTTTTTTAAACACCAGTTCTACTTTGTTCATTGAACAACCCCATGGGGCAACTCTTTTCCAAAATGTCACAGAAGAGGAAGTAGAGGATATAGAGAAAGATGCTTATTCCACACAAGTAGTTGAAATTATTGTAGAGAGGAATCCTGAACGCTTCTTAGCCATGCTGATAAAGAAAGGAGTCAAACTCCCCGCTGAATTCAGTGTATCAACCATATGGCCTGAAAACCCTCTCACAGGTCAAAACACTACTCAGCCTCCTTAGATACTGCATGTTGTCTCTCAAATCTTCCCACCATTGGTATTACCCACATTGACACAGACAATACCCAGTCAAACCAATGGCACGAACCAGGCCAACACATCTTCCACACAAAGCATGAAAGGCTTCCAACTAAGTGAACCCATGGTCACTAGTATGCCTCCACCTTCGGCCTTATGGTTTGGTCAATCAATCTCTCATGCTATGCCTTCAATCCCACCAACAAGAAACAACTTTGTTTCCACCATATCGCTACCATAGTCAATCCCTACTAGCTTTGGGGTCAACACATCATTCTTGCAGGGATCCATCTCTGCAGGTCTGACTTATAGTCAATTCCCACCCAAGGATACACCTTTGCCCATTCAAAAACCAATCCAACCCCAGCAACAACAACTCCAGCTTTAGTTGCCACAAATCCAACCCCAGCAACAACCCCAGCTTTAGTTGCCACAAATCCAACCCCAGCAACAAAAACCCCAGCTTCAGTTGCCACAATTCCAACCTCAACAGCAACAACCCCAACCCCATCTTCAGCAGCAGCAATATCAACCCCAGCAGTATCAACCATAGTTTCAACAACAACAACATCCCCAACCCCAGCTTCAGTAGCAACAATATCAACCCCAGCAGTATCAACCATAATTTCAACAACAAGAACATCCCCAACCCCAACAACAAACACAACAGAATCAACCTTGGGCAGCTCACATGCCCCCATATCAGAATCATGTGTTGGAAAATCAATATCAAGTCCCAAAGATGAGGTCCTATGTTACTACTCAAGGGACACAACCTGATGATTCATATATCAACCAATTTCCCCTGTGGGAAAAAGAGCAAGATGATAACCCATTTCCCTCATATGAAGAAGAACAAGAACCCAACTACTATGATGACAACAACCCTTTTTTCTATTCATAAAGTTTCCCCGAGTTGGCACACAAACAATGCCAAACTAATATCCTCATGCAACAAGTACAAGACCTACAAAATTAGCTAGATGATCTTCAAAGTCAAAGTCAACCAAATTCTTACACTCTAGAGGACTTATATCCCTATCCTATTGACTACATATCTCAGATCACATCACAAGTCAATGAATGTTCTCTTATTTCCTCAAATCCACCACAGATGATTTCCCAAATAAACACAATTGAAAATGTGTCATCTTTGGGAGACCAATCTAAACATTTCAAGAGTTTAATTCAAAATCTGGTTCATACACATCATTCTATTATTAAGCAACATCAAAATCATCTACCCATGTCTAGCAAGGGCCCATTCCAAAATAATCACATTGTTGAAACATCTATCTCCTATGAAGAAGTTGTCCCACAAGAAGCCTTTATGTTTCCCACTAGTCCTTCATCGCCTAAAGAGTCACAAGAGAAAGCTTTTCCATTCCTATCAAATTATATATCCAATTATGAGACCTCCCAAGGGCTATCCACAATAGATTTCAATGTTAATCCCTCTTACGACTCAAATATCCTAGATCCAATGCCACAATATGCTCCATTCCTAGATTAACCAACTCTAGAGAGTCCCATTTACAATCCTTCTCCCTCATGTCAAAAAATTGAACCCTTCCAAGAATCCACCATATATATTCCAATTGATACCCTATGTCAAGAGGATGATGCAAAGTATGAAGAAGCAAGTAATAAAGAAAATCAAGATCAAGATCCCAAGAATGACCAAACCTATGTAGTTTTTGACCAAGATCTAATACTTCTAGAAACTCGTGAAGATTTCACTATCCTTGACAATCCTATCCAAGATGATCCCCTTCCATCCCAAAAAAAAAGTTTCCTTCCAAGTCTTATGGACCATCCACTTCCCATTCCTAAGCAAGATCATGACATCCTTCCCATTCTTTTAAAGGACTCCATTCACAGTCAAGAGAAAATCACCCCTAAAATGGAGTATGATGGTCCTCTTCCAAGTCAAGATCAAAGCATCCCTTCACCTTCATCTCCACCACAAAATCCCATCATCCCTCCAGATCCTCCTCATGATCCTATGATTCCTTCATCTCCATGTCCTAATCCTCCATCTTCTCCACAAGATCATATCCTACCAAATGATCTTATCACTGCTCCTATTCCATCACAAGATCCTATCATTCCTCCTGAGCCCCCTCATGACCCCAACACATCTATACAAGTTTTTCATGAACCCCATGTATTTCAAATGGATTCCTCTACTTCCATCTAGTCTAGTCCACTTCATGATCCTATTATTTCTTCCATATCATATCCACCTCAAAATGGACTCGCGTCTTTTAGAAAGTATCCTACTGGTCAAAGAAAGCATTATCAAGTCAAAAGGTTAGACCTCCATGAACAAAGTACATTAAAACCCTTTAATATCAAAGAAAACTTTGATGGTCATGGCCTCCATAAAAAAACTCATTCTTAAGATGTTGGTACCCCTTCCAAATCCAAATCCAAATGTATACCATCCCCTTCACCCCTTTCACCCATCTTTGGTCCATGTATTCCTCCATCCACTAGTTCACAATCCACTTCTCCTTTCCTAAATCAAGGTCAGAAAAGGCACACATCTTGGACATCCTTCCACCCATCCAAAAGGTCTCCATACCATTATTATCCATCCATGAATCACATTCCCCTTTCAAGCAATTTGGATGCCAAACATAAGTTCCATAAGTCAAGAAATCCACATGCAGTCAAGGATCAACAAGTCAAGTCTAATAGACATGAAAAAACAAAGAAAAATATGATCCAAAGGAAAAAAGAAATGTCCAAAAGGCCTCAAAGGTCCCTTAAGAAAAAATAAAATTCAAAATCAATATGGGTTCCTAAATATATGATAGAAACAATACATTCTAAGAACCCACAAAAGAATAAAAAATCAAAATCCATGTGGATTCCTAAGAAGCTTCTTGAAGCACAATATCCCAAAGAAAAATCCAAGTTGGCATCCAAAATTTATATCCATCCATTTAAACACCTCCAACCTTCCAAATCCATTTTGGGTCCTTATGTCCGAAAATTCATAAACATTCCTCCATCAAGTCCAAAATCTCCTTTTCTTCCATCAAAACCAAAATCTCTCTTTCCTCCATCACTCCATCACCCCTCAAGGTGTGTGCTAATGTTGTTCATTCCCACATATCCATCCACTCAAAATCAATTATTCTCGCAATCCCTCCATTATCCAACACATATATTCTAGTCTTCCATCCATGCTCTTGTTCAATCATGCGCATAAACCATCACCTTATCCCACTTCATCCATTTATTCCCCTTTTACATCACCCTATCAACATCTTTGAGCATACCTTCAATAAGCATGATCTATTATAACACATATTACAAGGTTACAATCTAAAGAGTAAGATGCTTAATTCCTTCCTCCATTTCCTATCAGGAGTCTATTATCTTCCAAAAAAGTCAAAAAAAAAGAGAAAAGAAAAAAAAAAAAGGAAAAATAAAAAAAAAAGGAGAGAAAAATATTTGTCCACTAGTGAAAACCTAGCAAACAGGCACATTGGAAAAGTACCATGATGAAAACTAGGTAAACAGGCATCATGTGTAATCTACGAACCTCTTGCATTCTAGACATGGGGGCATGTTCCATCCATATTTTCATATCATATCATATCCCTTTCATTTCCTCCATTAACCTATATCCCTCATATGCCTTATCTTATCAACATCCATTTTCCTTTTTTCCCAACTTTGATCTTGACAAGGCTAGGGATCTCCCTAGAAGCATCACATGTCTTATATGTTTCATGTTGTCCACATCCCTATGGTCCATATTTCCTATCTTTTCATAGTCTTGAATCCATATCCCTTCCACTTTTCCATTCTTGATCTTGCTTTCCCTATCCATGTCCTATCATTATCCTATCAAATCCCTCTCTTGGTCTTGATTAGAAAATATAGATAAAAAATGCAAAACCTATTTTCAGCATCCTCTTGACATGTCCACTCTTGCCAATCAATGCACTATGTCTTTATCTTACCTTGTCATGTCCAATCCCTTATCTTGCACAGAAACATGTTATCTCATCCTATGGATAGTCCTTGGCATCCAAACAACTTCAAGACATACTAAGAGACCTTTGACCTTCATCCATCAATCCATAATTTCCTCACCTTGCTAGACTAGGGGCAATTTGAAAAAATTCTATGTGGGGATTTGACCTAGTGGGCAAGATTACACCATCTTTAGCTAATGGACACAAATACATCATAGCAGCAATAGAGTACTTCACTAAGTGGGTGGAAGCAATTCCCCTCACTTACATTACCAGAAAGCATATATCAATGTTCATACTTAACCATATCATTTGTCAATACAGGATTCCTCAAACCATCCTGACAGATCATGGTACGCCTTTCCAAAACAAAGATGTCGAAGAGCTATGTGAACAGTTCCATATCAAACAAGGGTTCTCTTCATTTTATTATCCTCAAGGGAAAGGCCAAGCCAAAGCTACAAATAAAACAATTTTGAAGATCTTGAAGAAAACATTGAACAAATCAGGATGAGACTGGCACTTACAGCTTAGTCCCACATTATGGGCATACAGAACTAGCGTGAGAACACCTATAGGAGCCACTCATTTCTCCCTAGTCTATGGATCAGAGGTGGTACTACCCCTCGAAGTGGAAATCCCATCCCAAAGGATATCATTGAAGAACCTGATTATAGATGAAGACTATAGAGTAGCAAGGCTCGGTGAACTGGAGTTACTAGATGAAAGAAGATAGCATGCCTTCAACCACTTACAAGGCTATCAGAATTTCCTTAGAAGGAACTATCATAAGAAGGTGAGGTCATAAACATTTGAGGTAGGAGACCTCATCCTCATGGAAAATCAAAAGAACCAAGCAGAGCAAGTCAAACCCAAAAAGTTTGAGCCTAACTAGCTAGGACCATTTGTCATTGTCAGCTCTACCCATAGTGTGGCATTCGTACTCGAGACACCAAAAGGAGATCAACTCCCTAGATACATCAACATCATGCACCTCAAGAGGTTCTACCCTTGAGGTCTCTATGGTTAAGGCACCTATCTACATATCCAGAAATACCAAAAAAATTTAAAAATACAAAAGTTACCTTGGTGAAAACCTGGCAATCAGGCACCTTGGTGACAAACAAAAAAAAAATCAAATCAAATCAAATAAAAAAAAAGCAAAAAAATTAAAGAGAAACAAAATCACTCTCTCAGTGAAAACCAGGCAAACAGGCACTATTGAGTATGTACCTTGGTGAAAACCTGGCAAACAAGCGCCAAGTGTTCAAAACCAGCTTCACCATCAATGAACTCCAAAAGATTGAGCACATTTCAAATGCAAGACTGACTACCCAAGCAATATTCAGAAGCACACAACCCCTCTGAGCACCAAGCACTTACCAATGGTTAATATTGGTCCACCAGACTAGGGGGCGATTCTAAATGTCCTGAAAAAAATCTCTAAAAATCAAAAAACACATCAAAATACTAAAAAAGATCAAAATGTCCTGAGAAAATCAATCTTCATAAAAAACATTCACAAAATTGCAAAATCCCAAGTAATAAAACCAAGTCGGTTATCAAAAGAGCAAAGGGCGATCACGCCTAGTCAATCAATGTCACAACCATGAGCTTTACAAATTAGCATTGGGCTCATCTAACACAGCTTTATCAATCTATCAAATCAATCAGCAAGAAATTGGCGACCAAGCCAAGCTATTAATTGTCACAATCATGAGCTTTGTGAACCAACATGGGGCCCATCTGACACAGCTTGATCAGCTGCCAACATGATCACAATCAATCAATCAAATCATATCAATCATCTTAAATAGTGATGGATACGCTCAAACTAGATAGGTCATTCTTATATGAGTAATCTATAAAAAAAACCAGACACGCTCAAGCAATCAAGCCAATCAAGCCTATCCAAAGAGTCGAGCCAATTAAGAGAATCCAACTGCATCAAGGAACCATCCAAAAATGTTGACTAGGTCAGTCAATCGGTCAGATGTCAGTCTATATTTCACAGTTATGTTCTTATGCTACTCCAAGATCCACCATGTGAGGAGAGTAGCTATGATAGATCATGACTTATTTTCTTTGATTGTTGTCTGTTGAATGTTCACTTTGAGTTCAGGGCCATGATGATTTAGGATAAATGTGGTAGGCGCTGTCACTTATCTGGCAGTCGCACAGTTCCACGATCTGATCTTAACCCTAGGAAAGAATTGGACATTCCTTCTCTTTTATTTGCTTGCTTGGTTTATAGAATCAAGAGCTCGTAGTGCTATTCAAATGGACTCTAAGTGTGTTGGAGTTCTATCTTGGTTTCTATGGTCTTTCCCTTTATTTTGCAATCAAGAGCTCATAATGATATCCAGATGGACTCTAGGGGCGTAAGAGTTCTATCTTGTTTGTTTTGGCTTTCCCTTTCAGAATCAAGAGCTCGTTGTTTTGGCTTTCCCTTTCAGAATCAAGAGCTCGCAGTGTTATCCAGATGGACTCTGGGTGCTTAGGATTTCTATCTTGATATCCTTGTTACAGTTTCTTCAGAGGACAAAGTGGTATCTAGATGGTCAATATCTGGGTGCTTTTGGCTCTCTTTATTTTCAAATAGGGAACATAGTTGAACCCAGATGGTCAATATTTGGGTGCACTAGGTTCTCTTTCTATTCAATCTCTCTAATCCTTCCGCTATCAAGAGGTCATGGTGGTATCCAGTTGGTATGTGATTTGGATATATTGGACTCTCTTCGAAATTTTAGAAAATATAAAAAAAGATGCAATGATGACAAATATTGGAAACAAGGACAACGACTTGGGACACTCATCCTTTCTATCAATTCATATCTATCAAAAAAGAAAAAGAAAAAAAAAAAAAACCTTTCTATCATTCCATATCTATTAGATCAATCCCAGAGATCACATTCCAAACTAACTTCATTCTAACTAACACATACATTACTCAAAAATTTTGTGCATGGTAGATTGCATTCATTTATTGCATAAGAAAAATCCAAAACATGTGCATAGTAGATCATATAATCAATGCATCCATCATCAATAACATCATAACTAACATAGGA
>MU227206.1:541201-573642 GCA_018584345.1 Thuja plicata
TTCAGTTCACATGGGTAACTCCACCCACCTCTTCAGTTCTAAAAGGTAACTCACAATTAGCTCTTCAGTCAACCAAACTCTATCTCCTCTTTACCAAATGAAGAGGTGGAGTTTACTGATGGCTTCTACAGTTCCCTTTGATCTCAACCATTCATCTCCCTATCTCTGGGATTGATCTCAACCGTTCATATCATCCCCAATTTCTATTTAATAAACCCTTCATAACCATTTGAAGGATCTAGGATTTCAATCTCTCGTGCACCATTACTATGTCAGTTTGGTTCTAGCATTCAAGCCATCTTGCGATCACACACCCATTTCAATTAGCAAATTCTCGATGATTCTCAAGTCATAGACGCTGCCCACACCAATACTAAGCATCAAAAATAGTGTTTCGGAAGGAGTAGAGAGAGACAATAGAAGCTTCAAGCACTTTGGGGTTTGCATTCATTTGTTTTCATTTCTTTTCTTGTACATTTTATTGGTTATGCTTCAATTTATTAGTTATTGGTAGCTTTGTGTATTTATTTTATATCATTGTAAAATCTTTGCTACTAACCCTCGCCTTTGGAAAGCTTGGGAATCACGATTGAAGGAAGCGTACACCAATAAACTTAGAATTAACCAAAAAATTAATTGGTAAGCGTACTAGTTGACAATAGACTATGAAATATGTATATAAGCTCAAAGACTTATATATTATCTCACTATAATTTCAAACTACAAGGTTTCAATAGAATAAGCACAAAGACTTAAAGCATGTGAACCTTCTACTCTATCTCTAATAAAATTATGAATCACAGCTCAAAGACTATATATTCACTGTAACTAACTTGAATTGACAATTATAGCACAAAGTATATACAAATTCAAATTCAAGATCCTCCTTATAACAACATAAATAATAAATCCACGAGCTCCCTCAACTCAGAGATTGAAAAACACCTGCTTTTTATTCACTCAAAGTTAGCTTGCACAAATGAAAGCAAAGTTTGTACTTGCACAATCTCACCAGAGTTTTCTTGCTATGCATAAAGATATCTATTACAATGAGCACTCTCCTTTATTTATAGGTGAGGGGCTGAGAGAGAAAAGTGGAAGAAACCCAACTAATCAAGACTTATTCAACAACTAACTACCTATAATTGACTTATTCAACATTACAGTCCTATGTAATGTGATTACATGCAATGAAATATGTAATTGCAAATTTTTGCTTTGCATGCAACTTGTCAAGACTATATTACAAAATGCATGATGAAAAATAAACTAAGTGTCTGACAAGACATGACCCCTATTACATCAATCTCTTATCAAAGAGATTTTTTTGTCACCAGATTGCCAAATGCTGGAAATCTTCAAATTTGTGAGTGAGTGGGAACATCTACAGAAAACAACATTGACTTCTGCACTTGGTAATATCAATGATCTTCGTTTTCACCCATTACTGGAAAGAAGTTCATGATCACTCTTATTGATTTATTGTCACCTGCTTGGGATCATTTTTTAAAGCATTCTAAAATGGATGAAACTTGGATTTCATCTTTCCTCCTTGCCTGGTGGTTGCTTCTTTTAACTTTGGATAAACACCTGCAGCATTTGATTTTGAAACTTGGTAGATCATTGTGCAAACTGGGCTTCAAACAAAGTTGAAGTGAAAAAGTTGCTTTTTGTAAACCATGGATGCAATTTAGAGGTTTTAGAGTGCACTGCAGATGAAGGTGCAAGTCTAGTTCAAACATCCAACAACTTATGCAGTTGGTATGAAAAGTTCCCCTTTTGGAAAAAATAGCAGTGGAAATTTTCGGTGTGACTGCATATTTCTGAACACGTAGTTGGTATGAAAAGTTCCCCTTGGGATATGGAAAAGTAGGGAACTTTTTGAGACAATTACATTTTTTATTACATGTAGCAAGTAATGTAATGGGTATGAAAACTTCTAAATTTTGGAAAAGCAAGGAAGGAATGGCATTGGAAGTTTTGGGTAGGATTGCATCTTCCATTGCACACAAAGTAACATGTAGTTACATATGCAAAGGACCTAACAACTTCTGCAAATTTTGTAAAAGTAATAACTTACAAATGGAACTTTTTATGGGTATTACATATTGAGTTTCATGAAGGATAGCATATGATGAGATTTTAACAATCATCATTTTTTGGGAACAACTACGCATGAAGACACATTCCTCAACAATGTTGCAGCTTTACTTCATAACTTTGCTCATAATGGGTATGTCTATTGCTGGTATAAGGCAAACGTCTGCAAGCTTTTCCTTATTTCTCATCTCATGGAATTATAGGGGATTTCAGATTTCTCAAGGTAGATATATGCCTATTTTGGCAAACCATTGCTGCAAATGAAAGAAAAGTTATGACTTCAAATACATAGGAAAGGTCATGGCTGCATGTAGAATTTCCTACGAACACTAGGCTCTTGCAAAATGGAGATTCAACTTCTGAAGGTTTTTTTGAACATCTTCCACACAGCTTTGCATGATACATCAAATGTTGTACACATTTCTTGAGAAGAAATATTTTTGTATTTCACACTGTAGGAAATAGATGGAAATTTCTTGTTTCAACATCTTGGCGGCTTCTATTATGTTTCTTTTGCATATTTCATTGCATATAAAGGACATGGAAAATTCTGATATTCTGAACAAAGCACTATGCTCATTCACCTATAGAAATCAAAGTCTTCCAAGAATGCAGATAAAGAAAATAAAATGATGTTTAATAAAAAAATCAATAAAAACCATAACCGCAGGTACTTAATGGAGGAGATTTTGCCAAAAAGTCTGTGAAAACCCTAGGCGCGTAGCACTATGGTGAAGAAAAATAAAAAAATAGCTCTGAAAATGATTAAAGACAGTCATCTCTACACAAAAATGACTTATGATAACCACGTTTTTGATAAAAACGGCCAGCATATTGCAGATATAGTCATGTTTTTAACCAAAAATGACAAGCATAGATAAAAAAGTAGAGAGAAATGAAAAACGTGGGCCTGAAAAATGGAGAGATACTCCAAAAATGACCTCAAAATAAGCAAAATGACCACAAAATGGTAAAAATGACCACCATAAACTTGAAGAAAATCACATTTCATGCAAAATCAACCCACTTTATAGAAAAAATGACTTATAAGAATGGGAGATATCATCATTTAAACAATGAAAATTGTAGAAATGTCCAAGCAAAATGGTTGCCTTCCTGTTTGAAAAGACACAAACTTGAAAGACCAAAACTGCAAATATGAACTCAAACTCTTCAAATTGTGGCTCATATAGGGTTTGGGAAGAGTCTCAAATCAAAGAGGAACAAAAGACTTCAGCATTAATGATGAAAATCAATCATCTTTGTGTTTTCCAGCTTGGCGGTTTTCAACTCTAAGTTACATTTCCGTAATTGTCTGGAGTTGGAGTTTTGAAAGAACATTTGGATGCAGAAAAAGGCGTAGCATTGTTAAAAAAATGCCCGATGACTAAAGGTAGTCGGGAGTTTTAAATTTTAATGTGTTACATATTACATGAAATAATATA
Source organism: Thuja plicata (assembly GCA_018584345.1). Lineage (NCBI taxonomy): Eukaryota > Viridiplantae > Streptophyta > Pinopsida > Cupressales > Cupressaceae > Thuja > Thuja plicata. The sequence goes on from MU227206.1 coordinate 544,747, forward strand.
TGCAACAATATAAAAAACCTCTGCCACTTTAAACTCTCGATATCTTTTAACAATGCGGGCCTTTTAATGAAGAAAAATGAAAGGCACCTTATATTACATATAAAATGTAATGTTATTGAAAAGGTCTGCATAACTTAAAGTGGCGCGGGAGTTTCTCTTATGAGTGCAGATGCATTTTCATGCACCTGCATATGTAATCGTCTCCCAAAGGTCTGATAATTTACATAAGTCGGGGATTTAAATAAACTTTGCATATATAATATACAATTTTAAATAAAGAGCTCACGAACTTTGTATATTTCCAAATTTCAAAAATATATTACATAGGTATTTGTATAAAATTTCAAACAATAATAGATATACAAGATATATATTATTAGGAGGTAAAACTTTAAATAAATAAACAAAAATATTTATTTATTTAGGAAAAACTTGGGGCAAAAATTAATAATATATTATCAAAGACAAAAAGAAAACGAAAATAAATAAACAAACAAACAAAAGATCAAAATAAATAAATAAATAAATAAATAAAAGAATTTATTTATAATGACAAACTTAGAGTTTAAAAAGAAGCACATTAAATTTAATCAAAAATATTAAATTTAATATAGTTGTAATAATTTTATAAAAAACAAAAATAGCGACAACAATAGTGACACTAGACCGATTAATACATAGTAGCATTACACTCGTAAAACCCATGATTAACCCTAAGTAATAAAGACCCACATTCACCATACTTGAGTTTCTTTGGTTTTAATTTTTTAATTACTTCTTTTGGCCCTTTTTAAATTAAGAGGCAAAAACACGAGGCAAAGGGAATTAACATTTTTGGTATTGGGTTATGATATTTTGATTTCTCTTTTAAGTTATACATTGAATAGATGATAGATCTCTCTTAAAAGTTAAATTTTAAACCACAATGAGAATTTTGCTTCTAATTTATATCTCGGTGAAGGATTAAATAAAAAGTATAGGGATTCCCTTAAAAACATCCATCAAAGCTTCATAACAGATAAGCCTAGTATTTTAGGGGCAACCATATGGTTTATATAGCCCCTCTAATGTATAAGAATTGTTTTCAATATTTAATATTTATCTATATGAACTATATTTGACATGAAATTACTTTTTTTCCTCTATTTTTACAATTAAAACATTATTATTCTGCTCCCAATATTTTGCCAAGTTTTCCCATTTTAGGTTAAACTATTTTAATTTCATTTATACTTTTACTGAATACCATACAAATGGAATGCTACAATCATCAACTATAAGCCAATTTCACACCACTCAAGAAACTCAAGTACCAAATAACTAAGCATGACACCATACAATAATTTAGACACAATAATGATCAATTCTTGTTCTAAACTCACAACTTTGTTACATACATTTCCTAATGAAACGTTCAAAAGTTAGAAACCTTTATTACAATTTGTCTAGCCACAATATTCTATATAGGTTACCGTCTAAACCGAAACAAACCTGGAAATGAAAAATTAGAGTACTTACCTCAAAGTTTTATATGGCACAATGCCCTTTCCCTTGTGTCGAACCAAACAAAACCTTGAATGAAGTCAATTACATGAGGATGACAAATGGAGATACAAAATACCTATGAAAAGATGTTGAATCTTGATAAACAGTCACCACAAATTGACATCTCACTAGTACTACTTATATGTCCTATAATATTTGATAGATTAAGAAAACTAGATTATGATGAAAAGAGGGGATACGAACCACCTAATGCAACACACCTCCAAAGAAAATAATAATAATTCACAAACATAAGTCAAGAATAAAATAAAGATAATGATTATATGTTATGTAGATCTTCATCCAACTATTTATTACTATGCATTTTCAAGCATTATAGCCCTACAAACCCTCAAGGTACTTGGTTTCCTTAAACAAGAGAAGATGACAATATCAATTGATTTAGGGAGTACTCACAATTTGATCAACAGGAAGTTGTAGCATAATTGAATTGTTTGTTTACCCAACCCTAAATTATAGGTTGTGTGTAATAGGCTAGGCTTGAAAATGATGTTATGTAGTGTTCTATGAATTATTAAACCAAACACAATGAACTATAAATAAGAAACATTTGATTCAAACTCATATCTAAATCCACTAATCTAACTAGTATCATTTCGTATCATAATTTCTCATTGAGAATCAAACTATTGGAGTCTTTACAACCCATTTCCTATACAAAGCATGGTTTGGGTACTAGATATTTCTAATAATTTTATTCACCTTCACGTGGTAAATAAATCATTTTGGTCATTGTTGACCATCTAATCTAGTATGCTCATTTTTATATCCTACCTCATCGTTACACAACAATAGTTGTGACACAACTCTCCTTGGACATAATCTTCAAGCTTCAGGGTATGCCTCACTCCATTGTTAGTGATTTTCCTCCTTACTTCTTAAGAAACTTCTAGCAAGAATTATTTAAGTTTCTAGGCACTCAACTGAACTTGATGTTAACCTATTACATTAGACTAATGGCTAGTAAGTTTTTAAATCAATGCTTATCAAATTTATCGAGATGTTTTGTGTTTGAGAAACAAGGATAGTTTGCTAGATCCTATTACTATCCAGACAAGGTCACATGAAATACAATAATTAGAAACTACTATCAACCATCGACCAAGAATATCTACAACCATTGACTTCATTCACTTCTTTTACAGCAAAACCATGAGTTGTTTGACACCATGAGGAGATGAATATCAACACGATATTAGTATCATGAGATGATAAATTAAAGTAATGTCCACAATAATAGAGTAAGATCTTACCTTTACTCTTCTTGACTTCTTAAATGTTTTACTCTTGTCAACACATACAAACATTATACTTATCTCTATATTGGCTAGTTAACAAATTCATGATATGTTCATCATATTTAATCATCATAACTACTGTACCATTAAAGGCTACAAAAATAACCACTATCAAAAAGTTCAAGCAATCATAAAAATATGTCTATTAACATGCCTTGATAAAATCTTCATAAAACATCTTAAAGATTGTAGAGAAGTACTGATAGTCATCCTTAACAGAAAATGTTTGACACTTGTGAGAGAAAATAGTGGTCACCCTGATGCAATTCCAACAACCCATTTCAAAATACTATTGTCGAAGTGGTGTGGGAGAGATAGAGGTAGAACATACTACATTAATTATAAAATGATCCTTTCATTGTTTTCTAACATAATACAATGAAAAGTACATGCAGAATACAAATATATAGTAAATACGCAAGAACATGAATTACCTTAATGAAGGTATGTCAATCATGCATTTTCATCCCTGGCCCAAATTCACTTTTCTTTGATATGAGATTGTTTATGTTTGCAACAAATCCTGTGGGAAATCAGATTTTTCGTATGACTTATTTTATAGCATTGCTTTGCTACTCTGATAATAACCAAGGAAGGGTACTTATATCAATTTGATCTCCATTTCTATTTGATCGAATGGCATCTTTCATCGCATGATTGGAATCTTGAATGTTAGTATAAATTGTAACAATTTTTTCTTTGCCACGCCTTCCATCCAATATTTTCTATAATGTCTCTGTTATATTCTTTCCAATATGCATAGCATCAAACAAATGCACAATTTATAGCTTCTCATAGTAGGAAAACCTACTAAATTGTCTAGGGTAAATTTTCAGTCCCTTTAGAAGGTGGTCACTAATGCCTTGATGACCTTCATGATCATCAATTACATCATCAGTAAACAAAACATAATATCAAAATATAAATTATAAAACTAAACCATTATATGGAATGACATTACCTCCACGAATTATTCTATTATATTCCAACTTCCATAGGCGAGGTGTCATTCTTTGTGGCTTTGATGTAGTCTCTTCCCATTGAAAATATATTTTTTTGTAATTTGATATTTATGATTTCTATGGAGGTAGTGCCTATACTCATCGACCACCTACTTTTGTAAACTTTTTGAATGACGAGATTTAATATTTGGACCACAAACAGGACATGCAAATTTTCCCTTTGTTTGAATACCTGCAAGATCATGTACAATTGGATTAAATATGTTAATTTTGGTAATTATAATTATGGTGCACAATTTAAACACTATAACATACCACAAAAATGTGTTAGCCCTAGGGCATCATGCATTGTCCATACAAGCATTGCATGGAATTGAAATTGTCTTTGTCTTATTGGTCTAGAGACGTCATACATAGTCGAACCATTCCATAACTCCACCAACTCGTTGATAAGAGGATCAATATATACATTCATATATTTATCTTGGTACTTACCTAGTTGAATGAACAAAAGCATTACATAATTATTATGACCATTTTACAGGGGTATTAATAATTTAATGTAGGTGACTATTAAATGAAAAATACTTGGAACAATCATTGCCAACATTATGTGCTCCCTTCTTTAAAAAAATAGAATCTTTGTTAGATTTTCCCTCTTCTCTGGTAGGAATTTTTTATGCAATGGTTCTACCCTCTTTCAGACAAGCTGGCTAAATAATTTTGGAAGCTCCTATTCCCTCATTTTTGCTGGAGGATCTGGAAGGAAAGAAATAACATAGTGTTCAGGGAAAATATGGTGTAGGAGCACCCTCAAGTTCATCCATTGAAAGCACATCAGTAGACCCAAACACAAAGGGTTAGGATATTTATTGGATCTAGGATCCAATGTAATCATAAAGTCCTATTTGTAAGGCAAGGAGACACTAGGTGATGCTATAAACCTAGTTGTCTACCTTAGTCATTTTGGACAAATTTGGTTAGAGTAGGCTAGAATTTTCTAGGGAGCCTAAGGAAGGGTAGGAATTTTATTTTAATCCTTCTAAGGTCCCCTATAGAGTCAAAACACAAAACTTTGCAATTTTAGTTACAATTGACAACTTTTGCAAAAAGTTTCTCAATGTTGCATAATGCAACTTTTGCAAAAAGTTGCAACTTTTGAATCCCAACGTTCACAACCAATTTTTCAGTTGGAACTACTTGGGAAATGTATGAAAAGGTTTTAAAACCTTACTACATGGTTGGAGTGGATCGATTGTAAATTTTTGGCATTGAAATCAATAAAATTCAACTATTTTTTTGTAATTCTAATTGATTTTTTGAGTTGTATGGATCTATACGGATCCCAATGCACCATTGAAGGATTGGAAAAGTTGATATAGTGTCTTAGTTGAATTTAACAAGTTTTTTTAAGGTTTGAAGTGAAGGGGATTGAAAGTTATCAATTTTTCAAATTGTCTATTGGTCGCAGGAAGGCCCTAACTAGGGTTTCGAGATAAAATCCCTCCTTCCCAGAGACTCCACCATGGAAAAATACTAAGCCTTGGTAGAGAGAAAGGAGGGAGGATTTTCTTTAATAATTTTGAGGTCTTATATTAGGAGGTAGTCGATGGAGAGAGAAAAGACTAAACCCTTTAGACAGGCATCTAGATGTGACTGTCCAGGAATTGGGTTTTTAAGGCACAACTCGGGCCAGGGGTGGAATGGAAGCCTAAATCCTTGAATTTAGAAGTTTTTTAAGATCCAAAAAGTGTTCCAATTGGAGGAATTGTAAATTGAATCTATATTCAAGTACTTGCTTTGTAAAAGTGGCCTATTAGCCTTATTAGGTCTAGGAGATAATTGAGGATGGCTAGAGTTAGGGGATTGGTCAAGAGCCCTAGCTTGGAGGGTGTTGTTTGTGGATGGATTGGAGAGTTTGAGGGTGGTAAATAATTTCTTTGGTAGAGTTCCAAGTAAGTTTCCTTCAAGAATCCATATTTTCTCCTTGTAGCCCTATATAGGCTTAGGTGTCTAAATTGAGTCTCAGAGATACCTTGGTGTGGGATTTGTGTTTCAATGCTTCTAAAATTGATGTCTAGCATTTTTGGAACCCTTGTTTCATCCCTGGATTAATTGGTTCTAGTTGTGTCATATTGTGCCCTTAATGGTGTTGAAGATTGGGTAGAAGACCTAGTCTTGTCATTGTGGGTTTTGGGAACTCTTTAGTAGAGATTGTATGGGAGTAAGGGGTATTGTGAAGCCCTAAGTGTCAATTTTGGTATAGTTTGGGGCTCTGCTCCAAGTGGTATCAGAGCAACTAGTAGATCTTTGGAGGAAGATAAGTTGCAACCATGGCGGATGGTTGTGAAGAAAGTGAACTTCCTAATAGGATGTTAAATGCATAACTACTGAGAGTAGTGAAGGAACATGATGTGGAGAGGAAGTTGATGAGACATGAAATGGAAAGACTCAAGGAACAAGTCAAGAGAGGGAGTCATGGAAACTCTAGAATTGAAGAGGAGGGGAGTGATGAAGAGACCCCTTGGTAGGAGGATGAAGAAGAAGTCCCTACAGAACAGAGGCTGCTCTTGAAGACTTTGAAATCCATGGAAAGAAGGACCATGGATACTAAACTTGATCTACCTATCTACAATGGGAAGATGGATCCAGAAGAAGTAATGGATTGGTTTGATGCACTCACTATTTTCTTTGAATGTGGGGAGATACCAGAGAATTAGAAGGTTAGGATAGCAGATTCCAAGTTGAAGGGATATGCCCTAACTTGGTGGAACTTCACTCAAGCAGAGAGGGTGAAGATGGAAAAGAATCCAGTAAGAACTTGGAAGAATATGGTGACCTTGGTGAAGGAATCCTATGTGCTGGAAGATTATGAAGTTCAACTTCATAAGAAGAGACAAATTTTAAGACGGAAGGAGATGGATATATCAAGTTATACTAAAGAATTCTATAGACTTGCCATGAAATCTAAGTTAGTGGAACCAGAGAGTGTCAAACTTGCTAGATATATGCAAAGGTTGAGGATAAACATCCAAGATGAACTAAGTTTATGTTCCCCTACTACTGTCCCAAAGTGCTATCAATTAGAACTAAAATTTGAGGAAAAAATCAAGAGGAAACAAGAGAAAAGTGGAAGAGGAAGAGGCTAGAGAGACTTTGGAAGTAGAGGAAGATGGACAAGCAGTGGCAGAGGGAAAGCTCTTATAAATTTTGGAGAAACCAGTCATAGAGAGGGCAGTCAAGAGAAATATTTTGGAGAAATCAGTTCTAGAGGCTCTTATAGAGGAATAAGAGGAGATTCAAGGGGGAGGTTTAGAGGGATAAGTTTAGGACCTCCAAGGTGTTACAGATGTAACCAACTAGGGCACTTAGAATCCAAGTGTCCAAAGAAGGAAAGCAATCAAGAAGAGAGAAGGGAAAACATGGTTAGAGAAGAAGAGAAGCAATGAGACAATGCACATGGTTCTTATGCACCACCTAAGGAAGGAGAATTCCTCATGATGAGAAGGAAATTGTTGAAGGCTCCAAGAACTTATGAACCCCCTTAGAGGAAGAGTCTATTCAGGACCACCTGCAAAGTGGGAGAAAAAGTTTGCAAGTTGGTGATTGAGAGTGGGTCTACGGACAACTTGGTGTTAGAGGAAGTAGTAAAGAAATAGAAGTTGAGGAGGGTGCCCCATACAAACCCTTAGAAGGTGTCATGACTCATGAAGAACCATAAAACTATCATAGAAGAGAAAGCTTGGGTAGAATTCCAACTTGGGAAGTACAAAGACAAAGTTCTCTGTGACATTGTTCCAATGGATGCCTGCCACTTGTTACTTCAGAGACCTTGGCAATATTATGTGGAGGCTCACCATGATGGAAGTTTGAACACCTACACAATCAACTACAAATGTGAAAAGGTAACATTCTTACCACTGTCTAATTCTACAGAAGAGCAAAAAGATTCTAAATTTTTGTTTGTTGGTGAAAAGGAATTTTTAAAAACTTTGAAAGAAGAAAAGACTCCTTGCTATGTCCTAGTTATTTTACCTAAGGATGAAAAAACTCATAAGGTTGAGAAAGAGATAAATCCCTTTAGAAGAGTAGGCCCTAAGGAAGTTGTAGATCTACTTGACCAGTATAAGGACATTGTCACCAAAGACTTACCAAATAAGTTGCCCCCAATCAGAGACATAAGTCACAACATAGACTTGATCCCAGGAGAAACCTTACCCAAAAAAGAAGCATATAAGTTAACTCCAGAGAAAAATAAGGAGATGGAAAAGGAGATTCAAGAACTCTTGCATAATGGGTTGATCACTAAGAGTCTCATTCCTTGTGCACTACCTTCTCTTTTAGCCCCTAAAAAGGAAGGCACGTGGAGTTTGTGCACTGATTCTAGAGAAATAAATAGAATCACAATTAGGTATAGATTTCATATGCCTAGGATAGAGGATCTATTGGCTCACTTAGGGGGTGCAAGGTGCTATTCTAAGGTGGATTTTAAGAGTGGCTACCACAAAATAAGGATTAGGGTTGGTGATGAGTGGAAGACTGCATTTAAAACCAATGAAGGCTTGTATGAATGGAGGGTGATGCCCTTTGGCCTATCAAATGCTCTTAGCACATTCACGAGGCTCATGAATGAGGTTCTCAAACCATTCATTGGAAAATTTGTCATAGTATACATTGATGGAATCCTTATCTTTAGTAAGAATGAGGAAGAAAACTTAGAACACCTTAACTTGGTTTTCAAGAAGCTGCATGAAGAGAAACTTTTCATAAATTTGGAAAAGTGTGTTTTTATGGAAGAAGAACTTGTTTACTTGGGATTTTTGATTTCAGGAGGGAACATCAAAATGGAACCTAAGAAGGTAGAAGCCATCTTGAATTGTCCTTATCCTAGAATAATGACTGAGGTTAGAAGCTTTCATGGACTTGCTTCCTTATATAGAAAGTTCATTAGAAATTCCAGTCAGTTGTGTACTCCTATCCTTGAGACCATTAAGGGTGGGAAAAGGTGTAAGTTTGTGTGGAATAAGGATGCAGAAGAAGCCTTCCAAATGCTAAAGAAAAAGGTAATGGAGAAGCCCATCCTAGTGTTCCCTGATTTTCAAAAGATATTCACTATTGAATGTGATGCTTCAAATCTGGATACAGGGGTTGTCTTGAGCCAAGAGGGAAGGCCTGTAGCCTTTTTCAATGAAAAATTAAATGAATCAAAGAGGAAATAATCCTCTTATGAGTTGTAAATATATGACCTAGTCTAGTCATTGAATAAATGGAGGCACTACCTCCTTCCAAAATAATTTGTTGTCTTCACAGACAACCGAGCTTTGAGTTTCTTGAATAGCCAGGAGAAACTAAGCTACAAGAACATGAAGTGGGTGGAATAAATAAAAGCCTACACATTATCAATCAAACATAAGAAGGGAGTTTCCAATGAGGTAGCAGATGCATTGAGCGGGAGGAATCTAGTTGTGCAACCAATCCAACTTCAAAGTGTAGGAATTGATTCATTAAAGGACATGTATAAAAATGATGATGATTTCAGTGATATTTATAAGGTGTGTTCTAACTTTTCTGAGGCTTATCATGTTGAGTATGTAGATTATTTGATTCAAAATGGACTTTTGATCAAATGACACTAGTTGTGCATTCTTAAACATTCAATGAGGGAGAAAATCATTAGAGAAAAGCATGCAGGCAGCATGGGAGGACATTTTTGTTTGGACAAGACATTGGAATAGGTAAGGAGGTTCTATTATTGGCCTAAACTTCAGACTGAAGTAAGGAATATTGTAGAAACATGTACAATCTGTCAAAGAGCCAAGGGAACTTCCACTAATGTAGGACTATACCAACCCCTACCTATTCCTACAAGGTCTTGGGAGAGTTGCAACATGGATTTTGTGATGTGATTGCCTAGGACACAAAAGGGATATGATAGTATTTATGTTGTAGTGGACAGATTTAGTAAAACGACCCACTTTATCCCTTGTAAAAGTACCAATGATGCATCATCAATTGAAAGTTTGTTCTTCAAATAAATTGTGAGGATACATGGCTTACCTCAAACCATTCTCTTTGATAGAGATGTGAAGTTTATTGGTCACTTTTGGAGGACCTTATGGAAGAGGTTAGGGACAAATCTAAGCTTTAGTTCTACCTTCCATCCACAAATAGATGGGTAGACAGAAGTGGTGAACAAATCACTTGGAAATATGTTGAAATTCTTGACAAAATAATATGGAGACAAGTGGATGTAGTCCTACCCTAAGCAGAGTTTGCTTTCAATGACTCGGTTAACATGAGCACAAGGAAGAGTCCCTTTCAGATTGTATATGGGAAAATTCCAAGAGGCATCTTAGAACTCAGAGAATTGCCACAAAACACTCCAGTCAGTGCTCATGGAGAAGAATTTGTAGAGAGTATGAAAGAAATTCATGACTCAGTGAGATTGGCACTTGAAAGGAATGCAGACAAGTATAAACAAGCCAAAGACAAACATAGGAGAGATTTCTAGTTGCAAGTTGGAGACTTGGTGTGGGAATATTTGAAAAAGGAAAGATTTCCTAAGGGCAAGCACACTAAACTACTCATGAAGAAAGTAGGACCCTGTCTAGTGTTGAAGAAGCATGGGCTGAATGCATATGAGATTGAACTGCCCTCACACCTTGGCATCTCCCCTATATTTAATATTTTTGATCTAACCCCATATAAAGGTGATGTGAATGTAGGTTCTAAAGTGCAGGTTGAAGAGCTTGAAGAGGATGTTGCAAGTATGCCCTCATGCACCAAAAGAGCTTTAGAAGATCTTGGACACAAAGATAATAAAAAAAACAAGAAAGAATGTTTACAAGAAATATTTTTCCAAATGGACAGGCATTCCTAAGGAAGAATTTGTATGGATGGATGAGCAAGAAATTCAGAACCATGGCTCCAGTTTAGAAGACCTTATCTCAAGAGGACTTGAGATCAATGCACCTCGGGAGTATGGTGCAGGAGCACCCTCAAGTTCATCCATTAAAATAACATCAGTGGACCCAAAATTAAAGGTTTATGATAGTGATTGGATCTAGGATCCAATTTCAATCATAAATTCCTATTTGTAAGACAAGGAGACACTAGGTGATGTTATAAACCTAGTTGTCTACCTTAGTCATTTTGGACAAATTTGGTTAGAGTAAGATAGAATATTATAGGGAACCTAAGGAAGGGTAGGAATTTTATTTTAATCCTTATAAGGTCCCCTATGGATTCAAAACACAAAACTTTGCAATTTTAGTTACAATTGACAACTTTTGCAAAAAGTTGTCAATGTTGCATAATGCAACTTTTGCAAAAAGTTGTAACTTTTGAAACCCAACATTCACAACCACTTTTGTCAGTTGGAGATGCTTGGTAAATGTATGAAAATGTTGGAAAACCTTACTCCATGGTTGGAGTGGATCAATTGTAAAGTTTTGGCATTGAAATCAATAAAATTCAACTATTTTTCTGTAATTCTAATTGATTTTCTGAGTTGTATAGATATGTACGGATCCCAATGCACCATTAAAGGATTGGGAAAGTTGATATAGTGTCTTAGTTGAATTTCCCAAGTTGTTTTGAGGTTTTAAGTGTAGGGGATCAAAAGTTATCAACTTTTTATTGTCTACTAGTCGCAGGAAGGCCCTAAGTAGGGTTTCAAGACAAAATCCCTCTTTCCCAGAGACTCCACCATGGAAATATCCTAAGCCTTGGTGGAGAGAAAGGAGAGAGTATTTTATTTAAGAATTTTGATTTCTTAGATCAGGAGGCAGTCGATGGAGTGAGAAAAGACTAAACCCTCTGGACACGCATCTAGATGTGACTGTCCTGAATTGGGTTTTTAAGGCACAACTCAGGCCAGGGGTGGAATGGAAGCCTAAATCATTGGATTTAGAAGTTTTGTAAGATCCCAAAAGTTTTCCAATTTTAGGAATTGGAAATTGAATCTAGATTCAAGTACTTTCTTTGTAAAAGTGGCCTATTAGCCCTATTAGGCCTAGGAGAGAAATGAGGATAGCAGGAGTTAGGGGATTGGTCAAGAGCCCTATCTTGGAGGGTGTTTTTTTGTGGATGGATTGGAGAGTTTGAGGGTGGCCAATACTTTCTTTGGTGGAGTTCCAATTAATATTCCTTCAAGAATCCATATTTTCTCCTTGTAGCCTTATATAGGCTTAGGTGTCTAAATTGAGTCTCAGAGATACCTTGGTGTGGGATTTGTGTTTCATTGCATCTAAAATTTATGTATAGAATTTTTGGAACCCTTTTTTCATCCCTGGATTAATTGGTTCTAGTTGTGTCATATTGTTCCCTTAAGGGCATTGAAGATTGGGTAGAAGACCTAGTCTTGTCATTGTGGGTTTTGGGAACTCTTTAGTAGAGCCCTAGATTGTAAGGGAGTAAGGGGTATTATGAATCCCTAAGTGTCAATTTTGGTATAGTTTGGGGCTCTGCTCCAAAATCATTCTAAATGTGAAGTGGTCGGCAACCTTATTTTTAGAGGGGTGGAGGAAAACTTCAACTTCTCCTTCAACATCAATAACATGAAGACATCTACTCAAATATCTCAGGAGAACATGAGAAAGTGGAATTTCTATTCCAAAATACCCAATTCTACTCATCCTGGATTTTTTTTTGTTTGGACCTCCCCCCCTATGACTGAGTTAAAGAAAACTTTGATGGTGCAGCTAAGGGAAACCCAAGTGTGGCTAGTGGAGGTGGAATTATAAGAAATTGGATGGGTATTGGACTTGGTGCAGTGGTTGTCCCTCTAGGGGTTCAATCCAATCATAGAGCTGAAGCTATGGAAGCTCTCAATACTATGTTGCTGGAAGAAGAAATGGGGTGCAAAAAAATTTGGCTGGAAGGAGACTCACCTAATATAATCAATAACATAAAAGGCATAAGTAAGGCTTCTTGGTCTATCGAGCATATCATTGATAAAATCAAGTATATTGCTTTGAATTTTGAGTCCTTTCATGTTACTCACAATTACCGTGAAACTAACCAAGTTGCAGATGGTTTGGCTAACTATGGGGTTAGAAGTGATGTTAGCTATAAATGGCATAGAACTATCAAGATTAATGATGAGATTGATTCCAAAATTCATTATGACAGGATCGATCAAAAGGATGATATTATTATTAATAATGATTAAAATGTATGATTTAAAGCTTAACCGATGTACTTTCTATGTGAAGTGCCAAGTGGTCATAAAGGGAATTCATTACAATTGTATTTTGCATGCTTTTTGGGTCTTAAATTCTATGGAGTTGCTAAATTACATCCATTCGCATCATTTTGATCTCAGGCAGAGATATCTAAAAATAGAAAAAATTGAGAACAAGTTTACTAAGTCTGTTGCCCATAATACAAAGAAGAAAGTTGATATGGGTGGGAATCTTAAGAGGGAGGAACCGGTGGAGTTTAAATGGAGACAAGAAAAAGGCATCTGGAGAAAATTGAAAAAAGGCAGAGTGCACAACTTCATGAAACGTCTGCATGGCAATAATAAAGACATAACAAAGGCCTTTGTTGCAGGTTGGAATAATGGAAAATTTAACCTGGCTGGGAAGAGCTTCACTCTATTGTTGGAGCTTCTGGTAGAGATAATTGGTCTTCCCCTTGAGGGAATTCATTTTTCTAAAGATAATAAGGAAGGAAATAAAGCGTACAAACCCTTCCATAAGACTGATGAAGAAAGAGTTATGCTAGTTAAAGGTAAAGTGGATTTTTTAAACTTGGAAAATGTCAAACTCATTTGGGTGTGTGTTCTTAAAGCTATTATGGAATACTTTACCTTAGATGGAAGGTATACTAGGGTTTATAATTATCATTTTTTTTTTGTTCAATCATTTCAGACATGATATTAGAGTTTCTTTCCCTTATTTTCTTCTTAGTTTGCTGAATCAAAGCATTGTTGAACATAAATTTAAGGGTTCCCATGTCTTACATGAGGGGCTTATCCTATTGATAGATGATTATGCTAAAAATCATATTCCTGAGGCTATTCCTAAACATATTACCAAAAGAAATAATTTTGATACTCTGCCTGACAAGAATGTCAGCATTGGCTCGATAAAAAAAGTCTTGTAACATGAGCTCGGTTAAACCTGATACTAAGCTTCCAATCTTCGATGAGGTGCAAGGAATGATCTCGTAAGATGACCAAGAAGAGGTTCCCTCTGAGGAAGAGGAGATGGAAAAAGGTGAGATGAGTAACAGAGACAACTCTAGCTCTATTACTCCTAATAAAGATAATAATGAAGCCCAAGCTATTGAGACTAGGGAAGATTCTGGGAAGAAAATCCCAGAGGAGATCACAGAGAAAATTAACACTGTCATGGAAGTTTATATTGACAACAGTTAGGAGAATAGTAAGGAGAACCCAAAAAATATTGACATAGAAGCGGATAGTCTGGGAAATATTATGAAAGAGTATGTTGAAGAGTCTGAAGATATGGAAGCTGACAATGAAAAAACTTTGGAAGTAGACAATGAAAGAGTTGTCAATAAAACTGGGAAGGATAACCTCATGGATACTTAGGGAAGTAAGGATGTCACTAATATGGAAAAGAAGGAGGTTGAATGTGAGATCATTCCTACCCCTCTTGGCAACCTTAAGGGTGGAAACCAAGATAAAGGCAAGAAAATTCATAAATAGTCCATACTATTGAAGAAGACTTGTGGGATGCAAACTTCAAAGTTAAGAGAGTTTCTAGCACCGCTTCTCTGTAAGCGGCCAGGAAAAAATCCATGTACAGTTTCAACATTGATAAATGGGTCCAAGAGGATATCTAGGAGGCTAGATCCTAGAATTAAATCCCTGGAGATGAGGAATACATTGTTGGAGGATAATATTTCTAAAATACAGCAGGAGATTGTGGATTCCCAGAAAGGTAAGACTATTTTTGATGAGGTAACTGATAAGAACAACAAGCTGGAAGATATTATCTCCAAATCCATTGAAAAATCTATCAATCCTATAAAAGAGAGAGTATATAATAGTGAATTTATGATGAAGAATATGGTTACCATGAACAATGAGAGAATGAAAACTAATTTTGATGATCTTAAGGCTCTTTGTGCTTTGCTAGAAGGGAACAACCCTGATAAGGAAGATGGGAAACAAGAAAATATTCTTGCTATCCCTGGTTCTAGAACTAGATCTAGTACCAGAAAGAAGTCTTCTCTCCATGTCAAAGATGTCACCAAACTGAAGGACTCAATTCAGAATATCCAAAATTAAATGGTGGAGGCGGAAGAGTTTGTTAATCTATTGTACTGATCTCAGTGCTGGGAGGTTTTTTGACCCCGTTTTGCTAGTAGTTTTTTGGGGGCTTATGTTTTTTGTTCCCACATTTCTCTCTGGACTTTGGGTTTTATTCCATTGGGATTATGTCATATGTTTTCACAGTTTGTTTTCTGTTTGAGCTTTTATTGTTCTCTTCTTTCAGCTTTGTTAAAGGGTTTTGGGGTCCCTTCAAAACCTAAAGTTATCATTATCAAAAAAATTATGTGCTCCCTCTTTATTGACATTCATGGAGGAATATTATTGTTGATAACAAAAATAGGCCACACCGAGTAAACATATCTCATCTGTCCAAATGGATTGACACCATCCACTGCCAATGAAAGCCTGAGATTATGAGGTTCTTCTTTAAAGTGTGGCCAATTTTCCTCTATGTCCTTAAATGCAGAACCATCAGCAGGAATTCGCATAATATCATCTTGAATTCTATTGTGTGCATGGTAATCCATAAAGTGTGCCAAGCTAGTGCAAATGAATAATCATTGTAGATGTGGAATAATGGGAATATAAGGAAGAACCTTGTGAGGCACCTTTTTTGTTATTTGATCTGCTTGATATCTACTGATATGACATTCAAGGCATTCTGTTGTAAATTCATGTTGTTTACGATATATAATATGATCATTGGGACATACATCTATTGTTTGATACTCCATTCCAATATCTTTCATTATGGCAAATAATTATCAATATGAGCGAGGTAGAATTTTTTATTCTAGTAACAAAAACTCACCTATCAATCTACGTCAAAAATGATAATTTGTTAATATAAACAATATTAATGGTACATGATTTACCCTTTATAAACTATAATGAAATTACAACTAAAATAGATGAAAAATATGACATATATGACATACCTTAACATACATGAGATTGTGATGTTGGATAAACCATTCATAACCTTCAAGTTCACCAACAAAAATACAACTAAGAGAAGAATTGTTTGGGAGTTTTCGTAAAGGGGCTCATATACCTTCTCAAGTAGAGGTATATCATGAACAACATTAAGGTCATCTTGATCATCATGATCAGTTGCACCAGTACCATCATCTTCAATTGTGTTTTTGGCACATGATCAGTTGTGACAATACCATCATCTTCAATTGTGTTTTCTAGCACATGATCATCTTCCTCCATGGAATCATTAGCTTCAGCTTCGATATTCACATCTCCATGTTCCTCCACTTGGAAATCCACATTCTACGGGTTGTCCTGGTCCATAATATGTGCCTTGGAGAGGTCGACCTATATGAAATGATGAGCATAAATAAACCACGATCATGGTCTCATCATCAATTACTTTCTTATATATATATATATATAAATTGTTAAAATAATATAATTAACAACTTACCAATTGACCATAATCACCCCCCCTTCAATGTGACCATGTTGCCTACAATTTTTCTTAGCTATTATGATTAGAAGTCTCCGAGTCTTTAATCCCTTACAATATTTTTAGGGACAAGAACATTTTCCATCACCTTTTCTTTTGAAGTTAGACCACAATCTAGAAAGTGTCCCCTTGTTTTGTTCTTCGTTGATATTATCTAACATGGTCTTTCTTCATAGGCAAAAAAATTAGGGTATATATGAAAACTTCAGGGTATGTAAGAAAAATAATATCGCAAGTATGTTGGAAGTCTTCTGTGAACTATTTATATAGAACTTAAAATGTTAGTTATGAAATGATGTTTTAGTATCATATACAAAATTAAAATACTTAAACATAGAAAAATTGCAAAATGAACCAAGGAAATTGAACATTCAATATAGTAACATCTTATTAGAGGAAAATATTGTTCATGTTGGTGAGCCTGTATATGGCATTAATATTATTGTTGACCAAATAAGGGAGGAAGTAGAAAAGAAGGAATATATGTGCAACATCAATTTCCTTGAAGATATTTAAAGGTTAATATTTAGGAAAACATCAACATTAATTGCAACAATTGTTCATCTGGTAAACATCACATAAGAGCAAAACAACAAATCATTATCATGAACCTATGATAGGTTCCTCAATCTCATTCCAAACTTCTAAAACCAAACTCTTATTTAAAGGTCATAAACAACTTTTCAATTATGTCCCTACCTTCATCCAATAACATCTACACACAATCTTCATGTTAGATCAATCACCGTTAAACAAGTTTGAAGATCATAGACCAAAGACACAGGGTTAATTTGACCTACATTCACTTCATCAACATTTGCCAACATAAAACAATACTATCCATTTTCCATTAACCAATAAGGTACAGACTTCAAAGAAAGCTCATGGATCATAATCCAATTAAATGGATACATATGCAAGGATCATGATCTTCTCTACTTTCTATCCTATGGGGAGAACATATTGCACTTTGTGATAGAAGTATTCCATAGTATTCTATGGGGGGTTTCTTTTCTCCTAGGTGTGTGGTCTACATCAACAAAATCATCATCCTTTGTGGGGCCCTTATAGGCTTCTTCTCTTCTTATCTCTTTTTTGGGGTATAGTTTTTTCCCATTGGGTTTTCTATCTTTCTCCTTTTATGAGAGATTTTATTATACACGGGTACCTCACTAGGCTAGTAGTCGGGCCTCGTTTGTTATCTTTTCCTCCTAAGTTATGCTTAAATGGGGGTACTATTGTATATATTTAATTTATCTACACTTAGGCTTATTGAGCCTAATTATTTGTCTATGCTTACCTGACACTTGCTCATGAAGTTGTCGACATTTATGAGTTGACTTTGGGCTCTCATCATTATGTTGTGCTTCATTTTTATCTCTTAGATTCTGGATTTTACATATAGGCTATGTTTTAACTTATCACTCACACCCACACCCACATTCACACCCACACATATATGAGATCTATATAGCACTAAAATTTCTTTTAAGATTATATCAATTAGTGAAATGAATATCTTATTTTAATGAAATTTATTATCTATAAATTATATACTAATATAGTATTAATTATATCTATTAAAAAGTAAATAACAATAAAGTCATACAACTTTATATGCATAGTCAAGTGTATCTCTTCATCAATTTTTTTCAGCCTCTCGAACCATGTCCCTCAATCCCTCATCAAAGACCTTGAATGTCAATTTCATAAATTCTAGAAGTCCTTCCATAGATCTTGAATCTCGCCTTTCAAAAAGGACAAGATAATCTATTAACACAACACCAGTTTTTACCTATCAATATATTATTATATTGGAATGTTTTTTAAAATCTGTAATATATAAGAATGTTCATTATATAGTAATATTAAGAAAAATATGTTTCAGAAACTACGTAATAAACATGAAAAAGTAAACCCATCTATATCTACCCACTATAAACTATGATATACTATCTTCTATGTTTAAATTATTTACATGAACATCATGATCTCTGCATATATATTTAGACTTTTAGCATAAATAAGGTTTAATATCTTCTTTTATCTCACCCCAACTTATGAACATAAGTAAATAAATACCTCTTAATGGCTTCTGTGAAGATTTTAAGCTCATGTAAAGTTCCATATGTGTCATAAATATCATCAAAACAAGTGATAAATATAGCCCCCTTCGCAAACCCAATTCTAAAAAAATTAAAATTCCATGTAGCGATGGTGAGAAAACTCTAGTTTAGTTGCTAGACCAGACTTTGTCCACTATCTAAAATGCACACACATTTCTCAATCAACATGATTTTCAAATTATTTAACTATAAAATTATATATACTCTCAAACATAAATGAAATGATATCTTTTCATAAATTGAACTCCCTCTCAATCAATCAGTATCCTAGGAGGCAAGCATATCATGAATTAATCTCATAAGACATATAGTGTACTCAAGATGCATATTTAAGAAACAATCCTCATTTCTATCTCAATTATATTGTTCCAATAAGGTAAAAATAACATGTAATTATCTCAGTCCTCATTTCTATCTCAATTATATTTTTCCAATAAGGTAAACATAACATGTAATTATCTCAATCACATATTGTTTGAGGAAGAAGGACGGTGGTTTGGAGTAAGCATCCAAAGAGAATGAAAAGGTGCATGAGGAAGAGATCCTGGAAAAGGATGATGTGAAGACAAGTTGTCCATTGGGAGGACAAAGGACTAAGGAGTAGCAGATAAGGGTTGAAGAGAAAGAGTAACCTAATGCCAAAAAGGTTCAAAATGTGGAAGTAGAGGTAAAGGACGGAGATGTTGGAGAAGACAACAAAAGATCAAGTCTTGGAAGGCTTGAAGAGAAGGAGATTATTCTATTTGGTACTATACTATGTCCATTGAAGATAGGGAAGAAGATGGAGAAAAATTCTTTCCTCAAAACAATGAGGTATGAGGCTGATTAGATAGCCACCAAAGGAGAGTTATAATGCCAAGACAAATGACATGGGCATGATGAGATGTTGTAGGCAACAACAACAGTGGTCTCAAGGTATGAAGAGACTAAGAATGAAGATAACATGGTGATGAAGGGCCAAGAAAAGGTCAAGAAAAGTGTTTACACTCCAAGCATGGAGAGGAAGTGTGCAAATGTGAAGGGAATCAATTTTTTTTGGGTTATAATTTTGATTTTGTTGCGAATATATGTTTCTATGATGGAGATTCCTAGTATGGTGAAGATGGCAATGGTTGGCAAGAGTCATATGCTAGAAGGATATTGTTATTGCTTCTTGTTTCTAATTTTTTATTTGATGGGTACTAAGCCCAAAAATAAGAGGAGAAGATACATGAAGAAAGAAGAGGGTTTGAACCTCCAAGAAGTTCATATACAAATGGGAAATAGATTTGAAAATGAATTATTATGCATGGCTAGACATGCCAAGTTTGAGGGAGAAGCAACATGGAGTTCAAGAGGTCAAGAGAGACTAGGGCCTCAAGAAGACAAAGATGCAGCCAAGGTGAAGATGAGGACACTTCAAAGAAAATAAAGTGCATATTTTGATGTAGGTACGCCAGTTCCAAGGGACTTGGAACAATTTGAAGTCTAGGAGTATGGTGCAGGGACACAAGGGCTACAAGGGTAACTAGCAAGACCTAAGGTGGAAACCATGAAGAAAAGAATACATATAGGACCTATAAGTTCATTCAAAGATGTAAATTCTATTAAAGCCATTTGGTTGTAATTGAAAATTAAATGTGAATGTAATTGCCAAAAATGGCAAAATTGGCCTATAAGGGTCACTATAAGGTCTAAATGACCTTAAGGATAGTATTTTAGGTTTGGATCATATTTATAAGAATTATGCAAGTTTTTTAACACTAATAAGGTTTTTAGTTATCGATTTGACAACTTTATTTGTCAACTTGACAACATTTACAACTTTTTGTAATAGTCTAATTAGTAGGACAGTCGGTTTTAGACAATTGCAGTTAGTTTTTGAGGGATTTTGGAAGTAGTTTCAAGGTATTTGGTTGAATATTTTGTCTTTAAGATACCTATTTGAATTTTAAATGGAGGGGAGAGCATGGGTTTTGGTCGAGGAGATAAGAAGACACAAGTTTTAAAGAAATAAAATGATGTTTTAGACTGCATTTCTCTGATTTTTTCCTGAATACAGTCACCGTCTTCACGTTTTATGCCATCTAAATGAATTTTATTTGAGTTATTATTGGTTGGAGATGTTATTTAAATGAATTATCTTTCTTTTTACAATGGAATCAATTAATTTGGTTTTGTATAGAAGGAGTAATCTGCATTTTAGTAAAAATAGTCAAAACCCTCTTCTAAGTTAACTCGAGAGAGGAAAAATGTGATTTATTTTATGTTTCACATTGAAAAAGTACTCTTAATGTGGGGGGATGATAGAGGACATCTTTTAGATTACCTCTGGTTTTTTTCTGAGGAGCATTCATTGAAGGCATATGACATGGAACCATAAGAGTGACTGGACTGTCACAGAGAAGATAGAGGGTTGAATGTCTCACTCAGAAAGTTGAAGGCTTTGTACATACTTAAAGGAGTGCTTGGGCCATGGAAGCTTAAGTAATTAAATATGAAAGTTTATACAACAAGGAGGATAATTGGAGGAGATATAGAATCCCGTGACAATAGTTAGGCAATCCAAATTTCAGAGGTTGACATGATTGTCTCAGAATGACAGTGGCATTGTAAGTTGAAACATTCTATTTGAAATTATTGGTAAATGGATGTAATGGATGGAGGGGTGTATGGATAGATTCTAGGAGGTTGTGTAGAGTGTCTTGTTTATGGGGGAACAAAGACACAAGTCTTGGGGAGAATGATTTATATGATTGTCCCTTAGTGTGGAGTCAAAGGGTTGCAGAGCTACTGTCTTTTAGGACAATCAATAGTATTTGTTTTGAAGACCAAGGAGGGTCGGTCAATCAAGAGTCTAGTGGATTGTATTAAATTAGTATGAGAAAACATAGATGGACTTTATATTATTTTAAATTAGTATGATATTAAAGATCTATTATAAGTAGTAAATATGAATAATAAATCCAATAGTTTTGTAAGTTTTTTAACCAATATAGAAATCTTAGGTTGCATTTAATGGATATTTTGCTTTGCCAATTTAGTATTTGGTTTGAAAACCAAGTGATTAATGAAAATAGAAGGATGTAAGCCAATCATTTTTAAATAGGACTAAATGAACACATCAAAATACTCTAAGAGGATGCCCTAATGAACATTGAGAACTTATCCTTTAAAGTTCATGCTAGCAATGATTTATGTTAAATTTTGCTCATATTCAATGCTCTGGTTAATGTCAATGATTTATTATACTAAGAGATTTCATCTATCCAATAACCTCTATGGAGTAAGGGGAAGGTGGAGTTTCTCATAAAATGATATATCCTTTGAGTCCTAAATGGGTACTTTAGATTTTTAATTCTTTGACTTTTTAGATTTTTCCTATTATATAGAAAAACAAATTTTATTTTTCCCCAAAATATTTTCAATTATGAAGATAAATGTCAAATCCCTTTAATGGTTTCCCACCAAGTAGTTTGAGGAGAGCCTCATCATTTTGGACTTCATCTAATAATATGTTGTCACATTGGTCCTAGTTAATCAGGCCAGGATATTGCAAGTCAAGGCTTATGGTGAAAATATAATCTTTGGAAAGAGATCGATATTGGAGAGTTATTCATAAGGTTTATGCAAATTAAAAGTTTTAACAAGATTAAGACAAAATAAAGAATCATCAACAATTTTTGAAGAGTTGATAAGGTTATTGAAAAACTCACCCCAAGGTATTAACTCTAATCCTAGCTTACTTTTAGAATCAGGAAAATGTTCATATGTTCCAAGAATTTTTTTTCTTCCTATGATTTGACCTTTATTTTTAGGAAATTCAAATTATTAATTGAAGAGAAAACTATGTTTAATGAAATTTGTTGAGCCATACTAAAATGTATCTCACTTCTACTTCTATTCCATATAAGGATGACCATAAGGTTTATGTGATGATGAAATTTATCTAATGTGGAAGTCTCTTTCGTTTCATACTTGTTTCATTCCTTGTTGAAAATATTGAACTTAATAGGAGGAAAGTTGGATGACATGGACGGTATATCATTGTAATTGATATAGGATAACTTTAGTTGAGACAGTGGATCTATGACTTTATACATGGAAATCATTGATTTTTGGAATCAAACCTCAAACATTTTGTAGTGTTGAAAGAGTTTTTGATCTACTAGAAATGCAACTTCAATGCCTTCATTGAATAATTTGAGACATTGGTGGAATTTGGATGGAAAAACCTACATGGTGTGTATCCATGGGAAACTACGAAGGATGTTGTATGGAAGTTCAAGATTGTTGATATAATAGAGAAATTTATAGAAAATATGTCAAACCTAGAAAATAGACCAATAGTGAAGACTATTAGGGTTATAAATCCTCTTATATGTATCCCAATAATTTAACAATTCACGAGGTGTAGACATTTAGAATGCATCCACTATCCAAAGATACTAGTTTCATCTTATTTTTAGTAATAAATATTTGGTATGAAATGGATAATTATGGATAGGGACAAGAGATTCCATATATTCATGATAAAATTAATGCACAACAAAGCAATGATAAATATTTTTGGCATACGTTTAGGGGATCTCACCTATTTTTGATGAACAATTTGTGCCCTTTGTCGCATCTTCTTGTCTGGCACATAACACTGTGTAGCATAATGAAGAGAAATTTAACTTTTTTTAAGTTATGCCCATGGTCATCGAAATTAAGATGACCAAAAGCATTGACTCTTTTTTCATTGTAATTTTGACTAACACGGGCATGGATTAAAAAAAATCAAAATTTCCTTCCATAATCTGACCAAGCAAAAGAAATATAATGTCCCATCAAAAATTGGGGTTAATTGTATTAGTGTTAGAAGAGCAGGAAGAACCTCCAACTTAGCTTGTTCAAAGGTCTAAAAGGAATATACAACTACTTTAAATGTATTCACTTGATGATTAGGGATTTATTTTTGTTTTAAATACTAAAATAAATGAACCTAGATATGTAAAAGAGGCATTAGATATGAATGATCCAGAATCTTGGAAAACTAGTATGGATGAAGAAATGATAGCTTTGAAAAATATTGATACATGATATGTTGTACTTTTCTTGGAGGAAAAAAACTTTTTAGTTGTAAATGGGTGTTTAAAAAAATATTGGTTCAAATGGAGGTATAAAGAAGTATAAAGAAAGGTTGGTTGCGAAAGGATACTCTAAAGTTGAGGGTGTTGATTATGGTGATATATTTTCTCCTATTGCAAAAATGACATCTGTTATATTCTTTTTATTGTTACTACTTATGATTTAGAGGTTGACAAAATGGATGAGAACTACTTTCCTTCATGGTGATTTGGAGGAGGATATTTACATGACATAGCTAGAGTACTATATGGTAAAAGGTAAATGTAATTTTGCTTGTAAACGGAAGAAATATTTGTCAAGAAAAGTACTAGGATGTGGTACTAGAAACTCAATAAAAATGTAGATAAGCATTCTTGGGATGAAAATTATAAGAGATAGAGTGACTCAAAATCTATGACTAGGCCAGAGTAAGTATGTGAACTCAAGTTTATAGAGGTTTAACATGTAGGATTGTAAAACATTATCTATTCCTTTTATAGTTGGAATTAAGTTTTCTATTTTAGGTTGTCCTACATTCCCATCAGAGATGGAAGACATGAGAAGATTACCTTACTGGATGAGTGCAGTTGGAAGTTTGATGTATGCTATGGTTTGTATTAGACTAGATATTACATAACTTGTGCCAGTTCTTTCAAGTTATTTGTCTATTCCTAGTAGATTTCATTGGGATGCATTTAAAAAGTCTTCAGATATTAGACATGCACCTCAGAGTATTCTTTGTGTTATTATAGTAATTTGATAGGAGAGGAGATTTCCTTTGATATTCATGGCTATGTGGATTCAGATTGGACAGGTGATATTGATAGCATAAGATCAACTAGTTCTTATGTGTTTACTTTATTTGTTGGTCTAATTAGTTGGATGAGTAAGAGACATGTTGTGTTTGATTTGTCCACTACAAAATAAAAGTATATAGAAACTAAATAAGTCATTTGACTTAAGAAACTGTGTTCAAATATTGGAATAAAACAAGGTGCAGTAATATTTTTTAGTGATAGTCTATACCGTAAGTGAAGGCTCCTTCCAGACTAGTCACTTCCACATCCAAGACATCCCTTTTCATTTCCCAATGTTTCATAACAACTTCTACAACAGTCGCCAAAGCAGAAGACCTGTTGGTGACTTCTTCATAAGTTTGAGCAAAGCTAGTGACTTTATTTCCCACTTCTTCCATCCAATTGTAAAAAGCTTTAGATATGGACCTTTCTTTATGCACTTGGTTGAGAAACTTTTGATTTTCTGGCGAGTGCACATCCAAATTCAAAGGAACTATTTCCAACAGCTGGGAAACAGGGTTCTATAATTGATGAATGTATTTGGCCATTTCACGCAAAGCTTCTTTCAGCTTTGTTTTATCCTCAGCATCTTTTAGTACCCTGTGATTGATTTTTTTGTTTGCAGAATTCAAAATCTTTAAATCTGTAGCCCTGGAAGAAACTCCCAAATCAATCTTTTCCACGTTGAAGTCTTGTTCAGTGACCTCAGTACTAGGCTTGTTGGAACTTGGCTTAAAGATCTTTGTAACCCAATGACCAGTATTTGGGTCTATGTCTACCATAGATTCTATCTTTGGTTTCTTCATCCTTGGGGTTTTTCCCAGATATTTGCTGACCAAATCACCCACAAGAACAGATGTGGGGACAATACTCCTTTTCTTATTAACAAATAATTCCATCCAATTGGGGGAAAAAGGGGTAGCATTTTTCATAGAAATAGTAGCACCAAGATTATTTGGAGTGTTGGGATCTTGTGAATCTTTATCTCCACACCCTCCTACTGGTGCTGAGTCCATGCTTGATACTTTTCTTTTCTTTGATCTTTTGGAATTCTCTGTACTGGTCTTCTCAGTTTCAGAATTGAGTTCAATAGAAGGACTCACTTTTCCACCCCTTTTACTTCTTTGCCTGGTAATCTTCACAGTGTCACCAAGATCCAACTCTGAGCCTTCATTGTTATGTGTTTCTGGAAGATCAAAAGTACCTATAGAAAGCAATGGTTCAACTACATTAGTCATGACAGGGGAACATTCAAATTTTGAAGTCCTTGGGCTCCTTCTTGTTTTCGTTGCTAAAGTTGCCTGAACCTTCTCCCTCTGAGCTTTGAGCCACTGATCTATCCTCTGGAAGTCTTCTTTGGTTAAAGATGTTATATCATCTTCTTCACTCTCTAACCAATCAATTCTTCTAATCATTATTTCTGCATTTGATGTCATCTCTTCTGAACTCACTGTATCTTCATCTTCATCTTTTATGTTTTTAATGCTAAAAGGGAGCCTTAAAGATACAATTTGTTTAAGTGAAAATCTGGAATACATCCTTTTTGTAATTTCTAGTTCATCCATACAGTCTTCCCAGAAGTCTTCTATTTCTGGTTGATGAAGGAATGTAGCATCAATTCTGAAATGGCTATCTACAAAGCCCTTGCTGTCAAAATAGTTTCTTGCTTGGTATGGCTGGAAATTCATCTCTTTTAACTCATTTGTCAAATGGGAAAATTCATACATTAACCTAAATCTATAATACCCCAGTTCTAATGGGAAAAAGGCACCTACACCCCGCTTAACCTGATATTTATTCTCCACCACCACCAGTTGTCTCCCTACCTCAAGAAGAATATGCTTGTCCAGACAATATCGGGGAAGTCTCAAGGAAGTATCACTGAAACCGCCCACCCTTATATAGCTAAAAGTAGGAAACTAGATATAGAAACTACAATATAGCTTCACAAATTTTAAGGCTTCTTCTGATATTCTGCAGTTAGGTTTCCCTTTTAGTTCAAAAACTAACTTGGCCATGAAGGTATCATGTATCTTCTTAAAACCTACGGGACTTCTTCTTTTCTGTAGTAGGGGATGGTATTCATAGATGGTCATACTGCTATTCCACTCCTCATGTGGCAGACTATCCCAAATTCTACACATAGCAGGGATGTAAAAAAGATAAGAGGACATATAGAAATTTGTAGTTTGGGCTGGTTTTGACAAGGTTTCATGCAACTGTTCAGATATAATCTCTACCCAATCTACAACATTATCAATATATAGAATAGCTTGTACAAAAACATACATCCAATCTTCCCAGTTGGTGTCTATAGGATTACCCTTGACTCTATTCAACATAACTGTTATATCCCTTACCTCCCTAAATAGGAGATCTTTTTTAGGTGTTTTGGGCAGACAGGAACCCCCTTTCACTGGGTCTAATAGCCAATCTCGTGCTATATTGTTCCTATACTCCTTTTAGTTTCACTCAGAGTCCACTACAGCTTTACTAATACTCCAATCTCTGTAAACCTCAGCTTGTGGAATTTTAAATGCAGCTATTATTACTTGCCTATTAATATTTACTAAGACTTCTCCACTTTCTGTGTTAATGCATCTCTCAGTTTTGTTGTATCTGTTGTGGCATTCTATCACGAGCTCAGGGCACGAAACTACCTCAGGAAAGCCAGCTGCCTCAAAGCAAACCACTTTGTACAATCCTGACATAGATAGCCTCCTCAACTATTTTCCTTAACCTTTGTACAATTTCCTCAATATCATCATCCATTATCATCGTGTCTCTCATCTCAGGTAAATAGCTACTAATTGGGGAAAAATTATTTTCCTTTGTGAATTTTACTCCAGAAGAAGACATATAGAAACAAAACTTGCAGGGACTCTCAGACACAGCTCTTTTCTTTTAAAATGAAGAAACTTAAAGGAAAACAAGGCCAAGGTTACTATGAAACTCACCGTTTTCCTGCCTTCTAAAAAATTACCTCGCTGCTCCAAGACGCTTCCAGAAACTAACGAAACAAAATGAAAAAGCAGAAGGAGAGGAAAAATAGATATACACACTTTACTTCGATCTCCAATAACTTGACATGATGGCCACGCCATAAATTTTACCGCCGCAATAACTGAAATGAGTTGTCTCTCACACTCCAAATTGGGGAAGAAAAATGTTGAACTGAGGTGGCAATCATTCCTTGGGTTTCATCAATCATTTTAGCGTCAGCATATAAATTTTTGCAAGCGCCCTCTTACTCGTTCATTATCACTTCTTGAAATATGGACCTTAAACTATAACATGAGTTCAAAGTATAGGATTAAAAAGGTTTAAATGTGTTCAAGCATGTTACAACATTGGTGGGTCCTAGGATATTTATGGCAGACTTTGGAAAATGCAACACACAATAACACCTCCGCAGAAAATATCTTGACAAAATCGTAAAAGTGTATGTTAAGATTTGAACTTTGTACCATGGGAATGTGGTACGAAGTTCAAATTTCAATTTACAATTGGCACAATAACACGCGACCGCGACGCCAAAAGGGATAAGCTTTAACAAAAGCCACTTTGCTAAGACGCATCTGTTAGAAAAAATTTTGAACTTTGAACTTTGTACCGGAAAAATTCTAGTACAAGGTTCAAGGTTCAATTCACATTTTGCAACTTTTCAAAGGAAAAACTGTTACCTTCAGAAAGATTTATAAATTTTAAAAGACCGGCGACAGTAGGTACTGAAGCAATTAAGAAGAAGTTAAAATAATGATCTAAACCCACATGTCTGATAGCCCGTAATAAATATCTAAGTGGCGAGAGGAAAATCTTTACCTAGGGACTGTGATTAAATAGTGATTAATATAGAGTTAAGTTCTGGTTCCCAACCTTAGAAATAGAGGAAAATTAAGAAGCATTGTCAAGTGATACCTAAGAGGATTCGTAGCAGTGAAGAGATTTACAGGAGTGACGGAAATACCCATTTTGTCAACTCCTGCACCTTTAGAACAAATGGTAACATAGTTGGTCTCTTCATAGCTTTGGCGAATTATGCCAATCGGTAGAAGAATGAGATTATGGAAGTCACTCGCTTGACCTTTTCAGATGATATTTTGGGTGGTCTGGAAAGAAGGGTTTTTATATCTTAGATGTATAAGCATATATATATATATATATATATATACATCATTGTATATATGTATATATGTGTGTGTCTTTATATGTTATGCACTATAGTCAAAGCTATTAAGTTATATAATTACATAATTTTCCATCCACATATATTTGTTTATTCTTATATCATATGTTTACTATTATAGAGATGTAAACTTTATATATATATA
>MU227206.1:574199-595986 GCA_018584345.1 Thuja plicata
TATATATATATATATATATATATATATATACATATCTCTTCATAAGCTGTCCTTTATACTTATTTAGTAGTTTCATCATTAAAAGATTCTTCATGTATTTCTTTTAACTATGTTATCCTGATATTTTAATGAGCACTAATTACATTCAACCTTTCGTACTCACCTAAGTAATGATATTGGATGGGGGCAAGCCATCGTTTTATAGGTTAATTTCTCTGTCAGCCTCAGCTTTAAGGTTTAAAATGCAGGAGTCCTTTAGAAATTATGTATGATAGAAAACTACCCCAAAGATTAAGTAACATTATTTGGCTAGAAAGATTAAGTCTTGACCTATATATTTCCCAGAATAGGAAACTGGAAGTTTTGGCTTTCCATATTCCCTTAGGGTTACAATGCCTTCAAGCGAATTTACGGTGATGTCCCTTCTTATCCCCTCAAACTCCTTCCTTAAATTCTTCTCCTGTAGGATCACATCTTAGGTAAGTGGTCTGCTGAAATTCTCATAATTATGACCACTCCCATCAAGCTCAAAGGCCCTAGAATACAAATTGCTTTTTATTCGCCCATCTCGGGGCCCAAGATTAAAAATATTCTTCAATCGTCACAACCTCTAGTTGTTAGGGTTGTTCTCATAATCTTGGGCAGAGAATGTGTCAATAACCAGGATAGACATAGAGTCAATTCGGACATCCCTGCCTTATTTATAGCCATGGCCCTCCAAGCTGGTACCAACAAACTCCCCCTTGGTATACTTTGCAGAATATTGTTTAAGATCTCTTACTTGGGAAATTTGGACAAAGTTCTAGCAAATATCCAAGATGACCTTACCATTCTTAAGCCATATCAATGGTAGGAGGAAGGCATGTTCCGGCCTTCCCTATTTTAAAAATTGAGGACCTAGAACTCTTTGTGGCTTGGGTGCCCACAATGAGAAGAAATTTAAATTTTCTTTATATCTTTTTTCACGTTAAACTCTCGGATGGAGCGGACTGGATAGAAACTTTTATTATGGAAGATCAAGTAGGCAATTGGGAATCTGAGGGTGAACTAAGCACCAATGTTGATATACCTTTTCTGAGGAGACATGTTAATTTTGACAATGACTCTCTCTCCCTGCATGATAAATGAAGCTATGGAAGTACTCTCCAAATATGTAAACCATTTAGATCTGTCCTCTTTGTATGCTTGTCATCTCATAATCATTTCCGAAGAACATTATGTTAAAATGAAAATTTTGCTATTAGAAGGTTTAGATCATCAAAGGTTTAAATAGCAGAACTTGGTGGCATTTAATTCTTTTTGAGTCCTATAGGAATCATGTCAGAAGGATGTAATATGGTTTCAGTTTAGTATTTAAATATTAGCTTCTTATTAAGGTATACTGGCTTTGAAGAATAAAGAGTGAGTATAGTTTTGAAGGTATACTGGCTTTTGGGGATGATAGTAAGTACAGTTTTTTCAAAGTACTCCCTTTATAGGTATAAAAACTATGCGCATTAAGTAGTGTTATTTTTTCTTATAATAGTAGTATCAGCAGGTTCAGCTAATTTGATACATAATGTCGATCTTTTGTAAGATAATATCTCAAACTGATAGATATTTTATTAGCAAGATTTGGCAAGCAATTTGCGTTTGCAGGTAAAGCAGGTTTTCCAAATTAGAGATCGAGACAAGGATCCAACATTAATGGTTTTCACCTCAGCCTTATCAAGACTGTGTTGAAAATTTTCAAACCGCCCCGCTTGTGCTCAAACTTATGTTAACAAGGATTTGAATAAGTCCTTCTGTAAATTTATAATTAGGCAGGATTTGTATCTGTAAATGAGGGAATGCCCTCATTATTATAGTCAATGGATTCTGTATTTTGGACTTTGGTCTCAGGCAAGACTGGAGGTTTTCTTCTCCATTCTTTCCTACCAGTGCCCGCAGGAATGGAGAAACTTTTATGTAAATTTATAAATTAATAAAATTATTTGGCTTCGGCCTTTTACCGATCAAAAAAAAAATTAGTTTGTAGTGATAGTCAGATTGTGATCTACCTAGCTAAGAACCCAACATTTCATGCTTAGACCAAGAGAATCGATGTTCAATATCATTCTATAAGATATAAAGTTGAGTATCATGGCAGGGTGAAGCTACTTAAGGTAGGAACTTTGATGAATATTGTAAATTCTTTAACTAAGGCTTTGAAAAAAGAGAAGTTTAGATGGTGTTCAAAGTCTATAGACAGTGTTTGGAGTTTATGGGCCTCTTGGTCCCTAGTGATTAAATAATGATGTTGCTACCCCTGCAATCACTCTTGCAAGGTGTTAAAAAACCTGAATATTTGTTAGAAAAATAGCATCGCAACCTTTCAATAATTAAAATGTACTATTGATAAAAGTTTATTGTTGATACATGGGCATGAGGGGTTGCAATCAGGGATTACTTTAGTCATGAATATTCACCAATTGGTGAATGTCTCACGTTGGTGACCTAGGATTTGGTGAATATAATGTGTATATCAGGTTGGTCATGTCACCCAAAATTTAAATTTTGGGTCGAATGCCCGGGCCTATCACCCATCGATTTATGTAAATTTCTCCTTTTTTTTCACAATATTGACAATCGAATCTAATTTTTGGACACGAAAATTGAAAAATTTTGCCTAAAATTTCCAAAGCTTGTCTTAATCGATGACCTATATTATCCAGTGGTATTATAAAGATATATTTAGAGGACACATGTCTCAAACCAATGTCATTTTTGCCAACTCTATTAATCATAGAAAATTATTGGATGACCCATAATCGCCTCGTAAATTACATAAGACGTGTTATAATTATGCGAGCTCCACCAAATATTTATATACCTAATACCATATAATATTCCCACCAAATTCACCAAAAAGGTTTAGTATAAATAAATTCATAGATCAATGTTAATGTACAGAATTTGGTTCGGTTGGTTCTAATATCTCAATTATGACCGATAGCAAAGTTTCAAACTGTTGAGTGCATTGGAAAATGCAATTGAAGCAAAGGTAAGTGATTAATTTTTTAAGTGTACTTAATATAATATTATTTTGAATTCACATGAGTTTTCAGCTCTATCTTTCTATTACTCTACAATTTGGAGTTCATTCTTATTTAGTGGGGACCAATTAGTGGTCAGTGATCACTTAGGAGACCTCAGACATGATGACATCTAGATTTTATATTGTAGACCGTAGGGCCAATGAATCATATTTATATATATTATAGTCTATTTTCACTTCTTCAACAAGTTAATTTTTTTTTGGAATCCTTTGTTTCATTGGAGATGTCAAAAAATAATAAGAGTAAGACTTTTGCATGTGGGGAAATCCAAGAGAGGCCAGACAAATGTAGACCCTTATCATCATACTTTGGCGGTGGAAATTTTTTTGCCCAAAATTAGGAAGTTACTTCATCACAAGTAGATTTACAAGATTCACAACCTACATGACATATTGAAGAAGGTGGCGAACCTGATATCTCAGATCACGATAAACTTGAAGAATATTTTTAGGTAAATATCCAGAGTAGTCAGAATGATATAATTGACTCAAGTGTGACTGAGAATGCCAGTGATGATGATGGTGCACATAAGAAGAAAAGAAAATACAATTCAAAAAAAGGATATATAACCCAAAAAAGATCGGAAGTGGGATCTGTCAAGGAATTTTCAAATAGAATGGGCGTCAATTATCCATTCATTGAACCAATGGACAATCCAATTGAAGGTGAGTCTCTGGTAGAATGCAGATGTAAGATTTGCACCATGATAAATAAGAAGGAAAAGAGATTGAAGCTAAAAATTGACACGATAGAGAAGCATATGGGTAAATTTTATGAAAAGAAAACCATAGATGGAGTTGAAAAATCAGTGGTAAGATGAAAAATAAAGTAGGAATCTCAGCATGTTAGGAATGCAGAATTATTTGAATTTCAACAGAATATATAGACCAAGCCTATTGAAGTTAAAGGCTCTATTGAAGATTTTTTTGGAAAAGCAATGAAATTAGAACAAATGGGAAAGGATTTTCAATTAAGTGTTGTCTTTTATCTTTTGAGCAATGGGCGTGCTATGAAAAACTACCCATCATTGAGTGATTTATTAAACTTTCTGAAAGTTTGTAACTATCCTAACAATCACTGGTCAGTAAACAACAGATGGGAATGGGCAAGTTGTCTTGCCGAGGTTTAAAAAGAAGATCTAAAGGAAAAATTGAAGAGTCAAACTTTATTTCATTGTATTTAGATGAAGTTACAATAGTAGATAATACTTCCTGGGTCTGCCAACCTCATCTACTACTTGTTTCTAAAATAAAGGATAATGTGACAAAGGAAAATTATTTGAACTATTAAAGAGTTCTCTAATTGAATATGGAGGTATATATGACATTATGATTGCCAAAACATTGGTGTGTGTTAGAGTGAATGGATCTTCAGTAATGCAAGGCCACAAGAAAGGTCTTTGTGCAAAGATAGAAATTTCTTGTGCACCCTATGGTATAGGATTCACTGCATGGCCCACATAATGAATCTAGCTTTTGGATTTGTCAGCAAGCATGCTCCGGTACAAAAATTTGAAGTTTTAATCAAAGAGATCTACCAACACTTCTATCAAAGTCTTAAATGATTCAGGGAATTTCAACACTTTTTTGAAGGACTAACCAATGGGAACAATCTTCTCAAGGGTAATGATACCACATGGATCTCTTTGGATGGACCAGCACATTGATTTTTTTTAGTATATCCATCAGTCCTTGGTCTAATGAACTCAAATCATAACAAAGCAGGGCAATGAAAATTTCCTGAGTTGATGCAAAGAATAATTAATGTAGATACACTCTTAACATTAGCAGGTCTTCTCCCCATGCTAGAGGAAATGAGGAATGTAATTAACAAGGCCCAACAAAGAGCTATGTATATTGCAGAATATGATGCACTACGTAAATTGACATGCGTGATGCTTGATAATCTATAGTGATTATGTGATGATGTAAAACTTTCCAACTGGCTGAGAGTCACATATTTAGACAATCCTGATAACTTTTAAAGATCGGTGCAAACGAGAAATTATGTGTAGAAGTACATGGAGTTGAGATACCAATGCACTACTTTGCCAGGGTCAAGTCTAGGAACTAGTAAAGAACCCTAAGAAGTGACTATCAAGTGTTACAAGGGAAGAATTTACCAAGATCATTGAGTTTGTAACTGTAGACGTCTAAAATCGTCCCTATATTAATTTAATTAACATTTCCATAGCATTATAATTGATTTTAATTAATTAATTATATTTGTTATATTCTTCTATTTATTTAATTAAATATAATTCACTCTCCTTAGTATTTAAATTTAAGTTAATTACTATCCTCTTTGATGTATTAAATTTTATTTATATACATTACCCCCCATTAATCCCTTTTAAATAAATTTTTAATTTATTTATTCCTTCACATGATTTAATTCTACTAAACCATAATTAATCTAAATCTAATTTAGATTAAA
Organism: Thuja plicata; assembly: GCA_018584345.1. Taxonomy (NCBI): domain Eukaryota; kingdom Viridiplantae; phylum Streptophyta; class Pinopsida; order Cupressales; family Cupressaceae; genus Thuja; species Thuja plicata. Next base: position 579,713 of record MU227206.1, read on the forward strand.
CTAATTTGAACCTAGATCCTACCCTACCTCATATCACTCTCACCAAATAGAACTATTTATTAATTAACTAAGGTTAATTAAGCTAATTTCTTGATTCCTACACCAATTAGTCCTAATTATTTGCTCACACATGTGTGAGCAAATTTCCAAAAATACACTTTTCCAAATAATCCTTATTTAGTGCCAACAAGGTTTTTTACACCTATGATGACACCCTCTTACACTTTCTAAAAGTGTCTCATTGGTCCAAACTCTTACACCTCTTACAAGATCCTTCACATGTGTACTTTAAGTACACTTTGACCCATCACATCCAAAGTTGCTCACACATGTGTGAGCAAAGTTGGAATCTTGCATGGCTTATGTGTCCCTTATGTGGCACCTATGTGGATGCCACATTAGCTCCACCTCATCCAAGCCCTCTCTCTCCTTCAAAAAATCTATAAATAGAGGTCATTGTCAAGAGCAAATCATCTCTTTTTTATGTATTGTTATCATGCTAGTTTAGTGCTAGAATTTTAGAGTGTTTTTCATATTCATGCTTTTGTTCATTATTGAATCTAGATATTACATGTTAGGATTAATGGTGAATGAATCTAGTTTGCTTATCTCTTGCATATCATCCTAGTGTAGTATTTGCATTTTCATCCTCATTTTGGTGAATATCTTGAGACAAGTTCTTCATACTTGTTCTTGAGTTCATCATCCATTAGCTTGCATTCTAGTTTTTCATCCATCAATCAAATATAGTGGGATTATGATATTGTGTTGGGAGAGAACACCCACAATTCTCTAAGAGAAAATCAACAAGGCTTGGGTACGCTTGTTTGGCTCATCGAAGGTTGTGATGGGATCTCTTGTTGTTTTCATAGTATGCTTCTTAGACATGTTTAATGTGATTTATTGATTTTTATCTCCAATGTTTGCATGTCTGAGCATGCTCCCGATAGGTTAGATTTTAGCACATACATTTTGGCATGCCCGGTGGGACCCACGTCCCTATTTTCTAATGAGTTTTATGCCTTTTTCATGATTCTGGAAATTTTTCACGTAGACCCGTCTGCGCACTGATTCCATTGTCCACATTTCCAGAACATCGTCTGCGCACATAGACCATCGTCTTCTCCTGTTATAAAACAAACTTGCACTAACATTGTTTTAACTTTTTTATCAGATTCTAGGCTTTTTAACTCTTGGGTTTTTTAGAGTGATGCTTTTTAAGAGTTAAATGATGTTTAATTTGATGAAATTTTTTATATTTATGTGTATTAAGTCTATTTATAATAGAATCTAACTATCTTTTTTATTCGACCATCTATGCAGGTTAATCACTGTCCACACAGATCACCGTCCACACAGATCACCGTCTGCACAGGTCACCATCTGTGCAGATCGCCATCTGCACGGATCACCGTCTGCGTGATTTTCCTGTGGTTTGTCATTTTTTGCAAAATTTAAGGATAACAAATTACTAACAGTTTCATGCAGGTTTCCTTGAAGTTTTAACAGATTTTTGGGAATAAACTTGTATGCTTAATCATTGGTCTTTGAATGTATATTGCCTAAAAGAAATGAACCTCATCCAATCTTGAATGCATAAGGGAACAAACTTCACATATCTTGAATGACTTAAAGCAAATCAAAACACTTTTACAAGCTTTCCTTTTTGTTGTGTGGGAAATGAATTGAACTTGCATGTTTAATCACACTATTGTGTCTTTTGCTTAGGTAAAAAACACGTAGTTTCTTTAATTAGGTTCAATTTGGAAATGAATTCTTCTTGGTGTGTTTGAAGAAGTGTTTTTTAACACTTCTTTTGAGCTATTTTTTCATTAGATTAGATCCCTTAAAATATGTGATGCTATGATTAAACTATAGTTGTATCCTCTCCCCTCGCCTTCATGGAACTTGGGTGAAGCAAAAGCTTAGCTTAATCAAGCTTCTAGAGAGGCCTGTCTAGAGAGTGTGCTTCCCCTTTAGAGGATGACCTCAAACCAGTAATCCCTTCGGCCATTATAGAAATAAGGTGTGACCCAAAGGTCTGCTTTATCCCTTCAAGCTTGGGCAATTCATGTTCAATGGTAGTCCATACTGAGTGAATATCCTCAGCATATTGGCATGGTTGAACTAGAGACTTAAGTGTCTCATGCCGTACAAATTGATTGCGGGGATGCCACAAAATCTTATTAGCAATTGTAACTTAGTAGCCTACTCAATTTACCTCTAAACGGTGATTTATTATAGTGCAAGGGGAGGGAAGATTCTCCCCCCAAGATTCCCATCATACGTGTCCAAGGGTATTGTGTTGCGAAAGAGATCTTTGTAGCACGAAAATAATACCTGGCAAAAGGAAAAAACATGGGTTCCCTTCCGAGGGTGACACTGTTGTGTGAGCTGAAGGACTACCAAGCAATGGGCCTATAATATTTCATGTGAAGCCAATTCCCTAAGGTAGCTATTGTTTGCACTGTCTTCATTGTGATAAACCAAGTAAAAACATAAGTGGCTTGAAAGAGTCGCTTGAACATACACAAACAAAATATTGCAATTTGAATCAAAGATCCCCAAAGTCACATTTTCTTGTATCCATCAAGGTTGCTTTATCCATTATTGGATTTTTTTAAGACACATGCTTTTTATCTTTCTGGTTTGAGTGTGCTGAAATTGGTTCTTGCCATCGAACAAATTTGTCCAAAATCAAAACTGAAGTCCAAAATCTGCCCAGAATTTCAACACACTACCTTGACAATAGTCGGTCATCTCTGCTCTGGAGTTGTCATCTACACAGATCACCATCTGCGCAAATCATCATCTGTGCATATCGCTGGCTGCGTTTGAGACTGTCATCTCTGCTTAAAAATAGTGAGCTCCAAAATTTGCTGAGACATTCAAAATTTGGTCTTCTATAGGACCCTGAAACCATTTGGCCTAAATCATTCAGTCATTCAGTCAAAACTAGATTTTTCATATGACATTACCAGTTTCAAGAAACATAAGAAGGTTAAGCTTCCAACACCTCTAGTCTATAGAGAATAGACATAAACCACTCATAAATCCAAATAATACCAATACATTTCCACGTCAATCAAGCAAGAAATTGAGTATTGTGAGAAGATTGACAAGATCATGTACAACAAAAAAAGATACAATTTCATGGCTAAGTATCCTATCAACCATGCATTTGTCACCATTGAACAATATGATTAGGTAGCCTCCTTGTTTCTAAAATCCATTCCTCAAAATTCTTCCATCATCATCAAACATCATTCCTTCTCTTGGAGCATTAGATCAAATATCTTCACAATCAAATCAAATCAATCCTTTTAGGTTGAAAGACCTTAATCAAAGTATTACAGACCTTCATCCTCAAACAGACACAACATTGCTTGTAGACCATCAGTCTGTCTCAAGTAATTTAAATCCCTTAGTGATGTCCCATTTTGCTTGAGATCACAAGTCTATCTTCAAGTAGAACAGATATCACTTAAAATCCTTTTGTGTTTGTATCATCATAAGGTTTTTTCATGCTTAGGTTTTGTTCAAAAAACCTTTAAATCAATCAATCCTCAACTCAATCCTTAATCAATTAACTAATCAATCCAATCCAATTAAATCAAATCCATAATCAAGATCTTTGCTCCATTTTATTTCAATCTTACACCTTCTTGTCTTTCATTCTTCTAAAGTCAGCCATTGTATGGTAGTCACTCGATCCCAAGCTAGAAACACGAGGCGTGCAATACTCAACACCGCTACCTATGAAGTGAACCCTTTTGGCAGTCAATACTTTCAAGGCACTAAAGTACAAGTTGAGGAAGTTCCTGAAGAAACTGAGTTAGTGGAACAAGAAGCATGACCTACCCTAGTGAACAACTTCCTTAGTGATCCTTACAATGTGGAAATGGTTGAGAAAGCCATTATGAAAAACAATGGTGAAATATTCTTGAATATTATTCAAAATGGCGTCACAGTGCCCGCTAACTTTGATGATACACTCCTTACCCAAAATGTCACCAAAGTCATCGCTACCACTACTGTAGCCATGGCTTGTACCTCAAATGCTACATCACATGACACTGGTAAAGGACCTATTAGTGAACCTTCTATGTCAATACCTACATCAACATCTATATCAACAACTACATCAGCACCCCAATTGACACATGAACAAATTTAACAAATCCTAAGTGCTTTGCCAAACAATACTGCACACAACAGCACTCAAACAATGACAACTCAAGGAGCAAGTGCTAATGTCAACAATACAGGGCAGATTTCCATGCCTTTTCCTACATCATCTTTGTTTCAAACAATAGGTCTGAAGACATCTGCAACCGACACATCTAGAGCTTATCAATATATACCTCCTCCTATTGTTGGTATGACCTCCATGAGATTTTCAGCTGCATAATTTGGGGGAGGCGAAGCTTATGTGCCACCATTTATTCCACAGAATACTCTAGATTTTGCCCAACAATTTAATGAACTCAAAATTATTGTACATGGTTTACAAAATGGGGGCAAGAATGAGTTTTCTTTTGAAGAGATTTGTCCCTATCCATTTGACAAGTCTATCACAATGCAACCATTCCCACCAAACTTTGAGATGCCTAAATTTGAGAAATACAAAGGTGAAACATGTCCTCTACAACATCTCAAAGAGTTTTACATCGCATGTCAAGAAGTTGCCTATAATGAGAATTACCTAAAAAGACTCTTCGCTAGGAGTCTTGGAGGCACAACTTTGGAATGGTTTATGGCCCTTCCTTATGGATCAATCTCTAATTTCTCTGACCTCGTAGAGAAATATGTTGGACAATATTCATATAACATTGAGCATCAAGCAACACTCAGCGATTTGTGCAATACTAAACAAAAGAATGGAGAAACCTTTGCTAGTTTCTTACAATGATGGAGACATATTGCAAATTGCATGCCATAGAAAATACCCGAGAGTCACTTAATTGACATCTTCACAAAGAATTTGATCTTTGAGATATCTTTCCAAATGAAAATGGCTTCACTTGACACCTTTGAATCCCTTGTCAAGAAGGGAAAAGATATTGAAGATAGCCTTTTGCAAAGAGGTAGCATCAAACATTATACTCCTTCCAACAATGATAAAACAAAAATTCTAGGGTAAAAACAAAGGAGTTGTTAATGATGGAGTGACTAATGGCAAGCATGTTCAAACTATTCAAACATCCAACAATAATAATCAAAACAATCGCAACACCAATCAGAATCAAAATCAGAATCGCAACAACAATCAAAATCAGAATCACAACAACAATCAAAATCAGAATCAGAACAATCAAAATTAGAAAAATAATCAACAATCGCGCAATCAATCATTCTTGTTTCCATGCAACAACTACAGCAACAAAAACAACAATAACAACAATAATAACAAATAAAATTGGCAACGATGACAATTTACAACATTAGTAGAACTCTTAGACGTGATCTTCAAACAACTTGAAGATCAAGGGATGATAATATATCCAAATACTCAGCCTTTCGACGAAAACCAACCTAAGCTTGTTTGGTATAGAGATAATGAATATTGTGATTATCATCGCATCAAAGGACATGATACCAAGAAATGCGTGAAGCTTAGACACTTTGTGCAAGATCTCATTGAGGATGGAAAAATTGAAGTTGAAGGTCAGAATGCATCCTCATCTAATGAAAAAATTAAAGTCTATAATCAGCCCTTCTCACCACATAATCAAAACAATGCATCATACACAATCCCATATGATTACTTTACCAATACTATCATAGGCCATGATCAAACATGTGGGAGCTTAGAATAAAATGATATATTTTGGTTTGACGTTCTCTGTGGCCGCATTGAAGAATATGACACACATTTCAACACCATAATCCTTAAAGTTGTTGATTGTAATGCTACCACATGCAAACCTAGAGTCACTATCCAAGCTACTAATAAACCTTCTACATCTGCAAATCCACCAGTCGCACCATCTACCGTTGCTCGTCCTACCTCGCGCTATGACCTATTGGCTTAGTTAGGGAAGACGCTTGCACATATATCCATTCTAGAGCTCCTAAAAACCTCACCAATCCACAAAGAAATCCTTGAAGATGCTCTAAATAAATCCCATGTCCCTGAAAACATCAATGTCGCACAATTCCAAGCTATGATTGGGAACCTAGCTGCACAAGAGCATCTTGTCTTTATTGATAAGGACTTTTGTGGTCCCGACCTTCATCATAATAAGTCCCTCCATATAGAAGGCAAAATCCAATCCACAAATATAAAATGAGTCCTTATAGATGGTGGATGTAGACAAGTGAATAACAATAAAAGCCTATGATGATAGACAACAAGAAAGCAAGGGTTTGATCATGCTACCCTTACAAGTGGGCCCAACCCTGATTGAAATTGTTTGCATGTGCTTCATCTAGACCTACCTTACAATATCTTGTTGGGATGATCCTGGATACACGCTATCAAAGGTGTACCCTCTACTTATCATCAATGTCTAAAGTTCCCACATCACGGTAGAGAAATCATAATTCCTGGAGATCCTGAGCCCTTTCAATACTGCAAGAGACTAGAAGGCAAACAATCTAACTACTGTCCTTTGAATGAGTTTGGCCGATATTCTAATCAAGAAACCCCTATTTCAAACACTCCCTCAGTTCTAGAAAAGACATCAGAAACACCAGCTGAGCAATCCAAAGGAATGGAAAAGGTTACTGAAGACAAGGCTTCTGCATCTAAAACAAAAGCCACCTTTATAGATCAAGGCATGGGAGAGTATAAATTTGAAAGTGCTCTATGCATTGGGAAACTCCCTTTGTCTCCAAAGTCTTATGGAAGACCATCACCTTTACCCCCCTCTAAAGACAAAGTGCTCATGTGTGGCAAAATAACCACTTTTGAACATTGGGGGTCTTTATCAGATGAACACATGGAATACAATGTCCTTGATTGGCTCTACAATGATGAAGAAGAGCGACCTATAACTTTCCCCAAAGGAAAGTATCCCAAGGTTACTCCCATTGTTGAAAACATGGGATATCATGGTACTATTCTTGGAGCTAATGAAAATGGTAAGAAGAAGATCATAACAGCCAATCGCTATCCTTAAGGACATGGATTGGGTTCCATAGAGACCAAGACTAACTTCGCTAAGGATTATTGTTTAGCTGCTTCAGATTCAGACACTGAAGAAGAGTTCTTCAAAATTCCTTTCCACTATGTTGAAGATGACCTTGACAAAAATAACCATGTCTTCACTATCACCCAAGTTGACCTTTCATCCCCTCGTCCTCCCCTCGAAAACCCTGAACTAATTGACTGTGATCAACAAGATTCACCACCAGCTTTGGACATTTGTGATTCGGATGAGGCAGTTTTAGCCCTCTTTGGACTTAAGAATCTCCAAGAATACAAACATCAGATCCACTATAGTGAGCAAGCCTACTTCGGTAGCCAGGTCAATTCCCTTAGTCGCAAAAATGATAATAAAGAAAAAAATGAAAAAGCAGAAACATCCCCTGGTGAAAACCTCTCACAGGCACCTTTGGATGAAGAAAAAGATAAAATAAAGGACACCTCCTCTAGTGAAAACCTTTCTGATGCACTAGAGGAGAGAGAAGCTGACTTTCCATTTATATCACCAGAACCAGAAGTGTCCTCTATGGTTATCAAAGACATTATCCTGATCAACCTAGGATCAGAAGAAGATCCACACATCACTTACATTGTAGTTTCTCTCAGTGATAAAGAAAAGAAAGACATGATAGCATTCCTTCATAAACATAAAATCCATTTTGCCTGGACTTACAAGGATATGCATGGGCTTGATATAGATCTTGTCATGCACCATCTTGTTGTGGATCCTAGTGTGAAACCTGTTAAACAAAAACTCTGCAAGATGCATCCACAAGTTGTACTGGTAATCAAAGTAGAACTTCAGAAAATGTTGGATGTTGAAGTAATCAGACCAATAGACTATCCTGAATGGGTCTCCAATATTGTCCTAGTAGGCAAGCCTATTGGGGGCATTCACATCTGCATTGATTTCAGAGACCTAAACCTTGCATGTCCTAAGGATGATTTTCCACTCCCAAATATTGACATTATAGTGAATTTGACTGCTAGACACGAGATGTTGTCCCTCATGGATGGCTTCTCTGGTTACAATCAGATCAGGATAGCACCAAGAGACCAGCATAAAACTACATTCACAACACCTTGGGGTACCTTCTGTTATCAGGTGATGCCCTTTGGCCTTAAGAATGTCGATGCCACATATCAGAGAGAAATGACTACCATCTTTCATGACCTTTTGCATGTCATCATGGAAGACTATGTAGATGATCTTTTGGGAAAATCTAAGACACGAGAATCACACATTCCTACCTCACTACCATTTTTGAGCAATTGGAGAAGTATAAGCTACGGCTAAATCCCAAGAAGTGTATCTTTGGAGTACAATCTGGTAATCTGTTGGGATACATTGTGTCACGGTGTAGAATATAAGTGGATCCAAAGAAAGTAAAAGAAATCCTAGAGATGCCACCACCCAAAACATTGAAACAATTGTGCAGTTTACAAGGAAAATTGCAATCAATCAAAAGATTAATGTCACAATTGGCAGATAAAGTGCATCCGTTCTCTCATCTCCTGTGCAAGAATATCAAATTTCAATGGGATTTCTTATGTCAAAATGCATTTGAGAAACTAAAAGGCTATCTATCTAATCCACCTGTGTTGGTACCACCTATTGTTGGTCATCCTCTGATTTTGTACATATCTACTACAAAGGTCACGTTGGGAGCCCTTCTGGCACAATTAAATGATACCAGCAAAGAGTGAGCAATTTACTATCTCAGTAGGACTCTTATTGGTTATGAGTTGAATTATTCCCTAATTGAGAAAGCATGTTTGGCTGTTGTTTTATGTACACAGAAACTACGACATTATATGCTTAATCATAAGATTCACCTTGTTGCCAAAATTGATCCACTCAAATATCTCTTGGCATGTGCTTCTCTCATTGGTCGTACAAAAAAATGGGTTATGATCCTTAGTGAGTTTGACATTGTTTATGTGAATCAGAAAGCTATCAAAGGACAAGTAATTGTAGATCAACTAGTTGAAGCACCTATTGACAGTAAACATCCATTGATCATAGATTTTCCAAATGAATCAGTCCTCAATCTTGTCCCGAGTACCCCATAGAAACTTTATTTTGATGGATCCTTCACTTAGAAAGGATCGGGGGTAGGAATCTTGTTTGTTACACCAAAAGGGATCTCATCCCTAAATCCTATAAATTACAATTTCCTTGTACCAACAACATTGTAGAATATGAATCCCTTGTACTTGGACTATGTCAGGCCATACAATGGAAGATTCTCAATTTGTTGGTGCTTGGTGATTCACAATTGGTTATCAAACAAGTTATGGATGAATATCAAACAAAGGATGACAAGTTGCTTCCCTATCGCTGTACAGTTGAAGATCTAAAAATGCATTTCACTAAATTGATCTTCCAACAGACCCGCCCCCGCACAAACAACAAAGTAACAGACGCCATGGCTATTATTGGGTCTTTGATCACCATGCCAGAACATAGTACACGGTGTGAGTTTCTTGTTGAGAATATTACGGTCCCTGCCTATGACAAACCGAATTCTGAAATGGTGTGTGATATTTTTTATCCTAACTCCCCATGGTACCAAGTATATTCCTACCTTCGAGATGGACATACCCCACTTAATTTAACCCCCAATCAATGTAAAACCTTCATTCGCCACACTTCTTGATACACAATCCTTGGTGATACCCTTTTTCGAAAGCATTTTGATGGAACTCTTTTAAGATGTTTGAATTTTGATGAAACACAAACATCCTTGGAGGAGGTACATCAAGAAATTTGTGGGGCTCACTCTGGTGGACTAAATTTGGCCAAGAATTTGTTACGCACTAGATATTACTGGCCTACCATGGAACAAGATGCTTACAATTATGTGAAGAAGTGTGTGCCTTGTCAGCAACACGATGATTTGATACATGTCCCCTCCTAATCCCTTCAGCCCACCATCACCCCTTGGCCCTTTTCACGTTGGGATCTTGACCTCATTGGCCAGATTTTCCCTAATTCTTCCAATGGCCATAAATACATCCTTGTTGCTACTGAGTACTTTAACAAGTGGGTCAAAGTTGTTCCTCTCACCTAAACCACTGGAAAACATATTTCAAAGTTCATTATGAACTATCTTATTTGTCGCTATGGCATTCCTCAAGACATTGTTACTGATATTGGAGGACCTTGCAAGAACAAGGATGTCACATAGCTATGTAGGAAATTCAGCATTACCCACCATACCTCTTCCAAGTACTTTCTACAAGGCAACGGTCAAGCAGAGGCTACGAATAAAACCATCCTCAGAATCCTCAAGAAAATAGTCGATGAGGCTGGTCATGATTGGAACCTTTGCCTTAATCCCGCCCTTTGGGCCTACCGCACCTCCATTCAAACCCCCACTAGAGCCACCCCCTTTGCCCTTGTTTATGGAATTGAGGCTATTCTACCCATCGAAATTAAGCTCCCTTCCCTCAGAATTTCTCTCAAGAATCTATTGTCCAAAGAAGAATATAGAGTTGCCCGCTTACAAGAGCTAGAACTCCTTGATGAGATATGCCTCAGTGCCCTAAACCACCTCCATGTGTATCAAAATCACCTTCACCTTCAGTTCAACAAAAGGATTAAACCTCGTCAGTTTGAGGTTGGTGATCTTGTCCTGCAGCACAATATGAAGAACCTCCAGAACCGTGAAAAGAAAGGAAAGTTTGAACCTAATTGGTTGGGGCCCTTCATCATCACAACAAAGTATGGCTCTGGTGCTTATCAGATTACATCACCAGAGGGAGATCCACTCCCTAATCCTATAAATATTGTACATCTCAAGCACTTCTATGCTTGATCCTTCAGTAGTCCATTGTACAACTGAAAATTGTCAAAATCCAAAAAAATCAGAAAAGCAGAAAATCCAAAAACATTCAAAAAGAAAACAAAAGCAAAAAAATATAAAAATATAAAAATTCATAAAAAATATAAAAGCTTTAAAAAGTATCAAAAAAGCAAAAGAGTAAGAGAAATAAATCCCTCCATCTATGAAAACCACTTCAGTAGTGCAATGGATAAATACCATGGTGAAAACTTGTTTCAGGTGCCATGTGTAATCAGATCCACCTTCTGTTTCCATCATTTTTTCCATATAACCTACGTCGCCTTCCATAATAAAATTCACTACCCATATCTATGCAGGTAGTTCCTTGACCATTTTCCACCTCCACAATAAAACCGCATTCCCGCACAACTGAGCTTACCATATCAACACTGAGCTTTATTCTAGACACAGTGACCGCAAACATTTCTACCAAATCAGCAGATAGATTGACTTTCCTAATGATCGTTCTATTCACAAGCAATTGCCAGCGAATTCTCGTTTCTATCAAATCAATCTTTGGCCCATCAGGATGCATCCTTCCTTTGTCGATTGTTCTATCAATTCTCACATCAAATCTGTTCATGGAAAGAACTTTTGGACTGACTGACCACTTGGTCAGGATGCCTTTTTCTGATTTTATCTTGTGTTTCAATATGGTCTTATTGTGACAGCCTCAATCTTTTATATCTTGGTTCGTTATGATGAGTACATAGTGGAATACGTCTCATTTGTGGTATGATCTGCTTGTCATAGATTGTTAGTGAATTTATGTTTTGATATTTAGTTATGACTATGTATGCCTCACTGGGGGCAGGATTCATGCATCTCAAATCCCTAAACGGATCTGGATGTATTGTGTCTCCTCATGAGTAATATTTCATAGGACTAATCATACCTAATATTTTGCATTCTTGTTCCTAACAACCTATTTCTCTGAGAGTCTAGTCCACACAAAGGAACCATGTCACTTGTGTTTTCTAGCACATGGTGCATAACTCCTTTTGCAATATCAAACTAGGGTGTGCTCTCCAACATTAACACGGTACAAATCTCACTGTCATCATAGTTAGGATTGCATCTTAGCTAGGTCATATTTCACTTTGATTTTCCTCTTGGCAAGGTTTCTATTTATTCCCCCTATCCAGTCACCTAAGTGATTTTATTAGACCTCTTTGATACACACAAAATAGTGTCCTCATATGTCTCACATTGCATTCATTCATTAGGTTAACTTCATTAAGTTCATTCATTAATCATTAATTCATTATAAGTGGCATTGTTACTTCATTCATTACCCATTAATCATTATGGTTACATATAGTTCCATTATCCATTACATTCATTATTATAGCTGCATTATTAAGTTATTACAATCATTCTTGTTAGTTCATTCATTTTAGGTTCATTACACATATACATATTATGCATTTTACAAATCACATGTGCATTTACATTTATTTACCATCACATTACATCATTACATGTAAAATATATCCATCTATAAACATTTATATATCACATCTAACATATATGTATGCATCCCATCTCTTGTATGCATCCCATCTGTGCATCACAAATAGGTTCATCATATATATCCATCTCATCATGAATGTCAGTCATAAACATCATATAAAACATATAATATCACATAACATCCATCCTGCATAAACATCACATCATATAGCATCATAAATAAAGTCCATAAAGTCCGTGTGTATATATCAAAATAACTGTCATACATAATGTGGATCATACAAAAATGTGTATCAAAAATGGTCTAAGACGAATCATGGTGGTGGTTGTGATGGTCCTGCACCACTACCTAGACGTGGTGGTAACCCCACCAATGTTTGCGAGCCTCATCCTGTGCTCTCAGCCTGCACTCTCTCTGAGTAAGCAAGTTGTCGTAATCCCTCTGGCACTGCACTGTGATAGAGACCCATATAATCTATGGCCTCTCGGCCTCTCCACCCAACATCTCTCTGCGCTGCAAAAGCGTTTGCCAGCACTTGTCCTAGACCTGCAACCCTCCCTGCCTGATGAGCTATCTCTCGCTCGGCTCTGTAATCCTTTTCCCATCTCTGCGCTAAGTCTTGCTCTCCTGTCAGAGATGCTATCTCTGCTGACATCATTTCCAGCTCCTCTGTATCATCCCCCTCCTGTCCAAAAGCAAACTCCCCGCTATCTACCTATGCCTGTAATAAATCTAATGCTCTTTAAGCACTATCCCCCTGAGAGGTCTATGCTTCCAGCTCCCCCTGTACCCTAGTCATCTTTGTCTGCAAACTGCTAGATGTAGCCTACACAGTCGCTAGTAAACCCTACAACCTCTAGATCTCTACCTGCGCGCTCACCTCAGTCACCTAAGATGTCGCTAGCAAGCCCTGTACCCTGCCCAACTTAGTCCAAAGACTGTCTTGCTCTACTACCACGGTGTCATGAACATCCTGGGATATATGCCCGACTGGTGGTCCTTGTCCTGGTTGCCCCTGTGGCCCCTGTCCCTGATCTGGTGGCCCCTGAGGCCCTTGTCCTTTCTCTTGATCTTGTCCCTGTTCATGTACCTGTGCACCTGGGACTATCGGTGGCTGCCTCTCTGCCGGTATCTCTACCTACCCTCGTCATCTCTAAACTGCAACCTTGGGCCAAACTCTCCTCTCCCTAGCCCCTCCTCCATCCTCATCATCATCATCATCTCCATCCTTCCCTCCTCCATTTCCTCCCTCTCTAGGCTACTCATCTACCTATACTATCCCTGGCACTGTCAACCTCACTAGTCTGTGTGTTTCCCACCATTGACCATATGTTGGGACCACTCTTGCATCATGTAAGGACTCCCGAACCCTAATCCATGGAACCTCCATCATACCCATCCAGGATGCTTATGCTATGCGTGGATCCACTCCCATCCCCCACCTCTTGTGTCACCAATGGATGCGGGAATCCATCTGGCACAGCCTCCTATACCTGTCCCATCTACCTCTATACCCTCGATGATATGTACCTAGAGATCATATAAGTTGTCTGCCCAATAAGCCAACAGTCTGTCTACACAAATCACATGTAATATGAGTCATAGAACTCATCCTCCCCGTACCCATCCTGCTGTTGGATCTGCTGTCCCCAGGCCTCGCACCCTGCATAGGGTGCCCAGTGGATGTCTCCCATCTCATCAATCCTCCACTGCTAATATCCAACTGAGTCCGTGGCCTCATAGCTAATGGGTGGCTAGTACCTGCATGCGAACAAATTGTAAGCCGCTCTGGTCTCCCATGGCCTGATCGGTCGTATGACCGCAATGTGCTCCCACGCCCATACAAGAAGTAGCATGTAACTTGGCCCTAGTGCCCTACCCTTACGGTAGGCGCACATGTGTAAATCATAATATAACTGCCTAAGGATAGTGTACCCCCAGCAGTACTGATCCCTGTCCTCCACCATACTGCTCAGAAGCCGAGCCTAGACAATAGGAAATCCCTTGCCTGCGTGATCAGGCATCAACCGTCCTCCAATTACTCTAGCCAAGTATAGGATCACTCACCACAATCGTGGCTGAAGTGTCATCGCTCCCGCCCATGATATCCACTGCCATGTAGTCGGCAGATTTGCATATCTCTGCTTGAACGCCATCTCCATGTATGGCTCTAAGCCCTCAAAGTAGTACTCAGGTATCAGCCCCCGAATCGGCACTCTGTAGATCCTCCACACATCGTGGAGGGTGATCATAGCTTCCCCTGTAGGGAAGTGAAAGCTCAAAGTGGTGCTATGCCACCTCTCGATCAAAGCAGACATCAGCGCATTATGTGCTCTTAGATGTGGCCAGTGATGTACATGCTCTAGCCCATAAAGTGTCACAATCCCCCACTCTGTTGCAGTCAGCTTGTGCTCCAGCACCATAGTCGTTGGGAAGCACTCCCTCACCCAAAAGGTAATAGTATCCTCCTACATCCACCCAGCTCATGTCAGATATCAGATAGCATTCTAGGGCATCAAAAAATGCCCCTAGTTTGATCTAAGGCATCAAAAAATGCTCCTGGATCCTTTCCCCCTTCTTCTTTTCTCTTGTTTCTTCTATTTCCAGGCCAATCGGTGGAGACAGTGATTGACCCTTGCAGACGATGGAGTTTCACAAATGTCGATCTATGGAGACAAGGATTTAGGTCGCCACCTCTTTACTGCGCAGACATCGGAGTTCTAACTCCGCCATCTTCGCTGCACTTTTTCACCCCCCTTGTCCTCGCAAACGAAGATCGATCGATCTCCATCTGCGTAGACGTCGATCGCAGATCAGTCGTTTGCGAGGACAGCGATCTATCGATCACCATCTACACAGACGGTGGTCAAGCGACCACCGTCTGCACTGCGGGCCGGTTTAGGATGCATTAATGGATCCATAAATCCTTGAACAAATATTAAATGCATAAATGACAAAGAGGCCTTGGACTACTCACTAGTGGTCCAGTGTCTGCAGGTCGCTAATGGATCTAAATGCGCTCCCCAAGCTATGCACGCTCTCACTCTGCTGCCATTGCTCTTCTCTTCTTTTGTCTTTTTTCTCTTTGTGAGTGAAAGTGACCTCTCGTTGGGCCCGGTGGACTATTTATAGCCCCTTGGGGCCCGTTTCTTCCGTCCTTCCCATTCTCCGCTCTGGTCCCCATTTTTCCTCTATTTCTTTTGGACATGTCATGCAATTGATCTCTTTTCCCTCTTTTCCTGCCTTTTTCTAAAAAAAATTATTAAAAAATTTATTTTTTCCTATTATTTTCTCGAGGGGGCACACTCATCCACTCTCACTGCCTTAGTTTTTCCTGACCTTTTTGGGGCATCTTATTTTCTTTTCTTTGACGCGATGCCACTTTCGACGCCGCATCAAAGAGGGGCAAAATGTATACGTCTAAAATCATCCCTATATTAATTTAATTAATATTTCCATAGCATTATAATTGATTATAATTAATTAATTATATTTGTTATATTCTTCTATTTATTTAATTAAATATAATTCACTCTTCTTAGTATTTAAATTTAAGTTAAATACTATCCCCTTTAATGTATTAATTTTTATTATATACATTACCCCCCATTAATCCCTTTTAAATAAATTTTTAATTTATGTATTCATTCACATGATTTAGTTCTACTAAACCACAATTAATCTAAATCTAATTTGGATTAAACTAATTTGAACCTAGATCCTACCCTACCTCACATCACTCTCACCAAATAGACCTATTTATTAATTAACTAAGGTTAATTAAGCTAATTTCTTGATTCCT
>MU227206.1:596119-615379 GCA_018584345.1 Thuja plicata
ACCCTCTTACACTTTCTAAAATTGTCTCATTGGTCCAAAACTCTTACACCTCTTACAAGATCCTTCACATGTGTACTTTAAGTACACTTTGACCCATCACATCCAAATTTTCTCACACATGTGTGAGCAAAGTTGGACTCTTGCATGGCTTATGTGTCCCTCATGTGACACCTGTGTGGATGCCACATGAGCTCCACCTCATCCAAGCCCTCTCTCTCCTCTAAATAATCTATAAATAGAGGCCATTGTCAAGAGAAAATCGTCTCTTTTTTATGCATTGTTATCATGCTAGTTTAGTGCTAGAATTTTAGAGTGTTTTTCATATTCATGATTTTGTTCATTATTAAATCTAGATATTACATATTAGGATTAATGGTGAATGAATCTAGTTTTCTTATCTCTTGCATATCATCCTAGTGTAGTATTTGCATTTTCATCCTCATTTTGGTGAATATTTTGAGACAAGTTCTTCATACTTGTTCTTGAGTTCTTCATCATCCATTAGCTTGCATTCTAGTTTTTCATCCATTAATCAAATATAGTGGGATTATGATATTGTGTTGGGAGAGAACACCCACAATTCTCTAAGAGCAAATCAACAAGGCTTGGGTGCACTTGTTTGGCTCATCAGAAGTTGTGATGGGATCTCTTGTTGTTTTCATAGTATGCTTCTTAGATATGTTTAATGTGGTTTATTGATTTTTATCTCTAATGTTTGCATGTCTGAGTGTGCTCCCAACAGGTTAGATTTTAGCACATACAGTAACTGCTTCTATGAAGCACATTTCCTATGATCTTTCCTCATAGTTTAGAGCAAGATTCCCTCCAGTCAGACTACTTGACTCCATGGCTATTATATTTCTTCTATATTAGAGTGTCAATAATTTGAAAGGTTTTCGAACTAAGCTACTAACTTTGACAGATCATTTTTGCAAAACCAAAGAATTCAATGGAGTAACTCTAAATGGAATTTTAGAAGAATCTTGTTTGAGAGAAAAATTAGTCCATTTTCCACAACAATGAAGGAAAAATATAAAATTATGCAGAACCCCCATGAAGATGGATCAGTAACAAGGCTTTGGAAAAATCTAGCTCAGAGAAAAATGTTGATTGATTCAATAGAAAAAAATTTCAAGCTTGTTGATTTATGTCTGACCATGATATTGGGGTGGAGGATGAGAGATTTTTTAGTGCTTTGGGGCTCCTAAAGTCAAAGCTAAGAAACAAACTAGACAATAATTTGGAAAATTGTTTGAGGCTCTATACATCTAGGTATGATGTCCATACTTTTCCTTATGATAGGGCACTGAAAGTGTGGAGGAAGAAATGTCAAAGAGGAGGGTTGGGAAACATTTCAAACCAAAGTGGGAGTGCCAAAAACAATGATTTCAGTGACTCGTGTACTGGTACTAGTAGCGTTGAAATTGAGATGCAATTAAGAAGAGGTATGCAGAGTGGAGAAAACATATCGAAGAACCAAGGAAGCTATGAAGTTGATGGTGAGGAATCCGAGGAATCCAATAATGAGATGATGTGGAAAATTGAACCGTTGTTGAAGTAGAAGGTCCTAGGTATTTATTAAACTTATTATTGTTGTCTATTGTCTGTATCTCATCATCAATTATGCATAATATCATATTCCAATATCAAAAACATGAATTTGGTTGATAATGTCATCATTTCTATAATTAATATTGATTTTCATTTGCATTATTCAACTCATATGGTACAACTCTTGAATATTTTCATTATTTATTTGAAAATATAGCAATTCATATGATACAATTCACAGAGATTCTCATTAATTTATTTACAAATATGATACAATTCATTCATTAGCAGTAGTAAGTACACAACTCTGTGTGATTCTGTTTTCAAAAGTCAATACCCAATTTCAATTTCATTACCCTTAGCAAATAACCCTAAATTCCCTTTTATAGAAACAAGGGAGCAACAACAACTTCAAGTCGATTTTCCTCAAGTGAAGACTCAACATCAAAATCAGTATCACAACCTCTCTACAAATGTACATTTCTGCATTTGACAGGCCACTTTAGTATATTAGCATCTACTACATTTATCCTGTTCAAAAAATAAAGTTTAAACTTTAAACTCAATTCAAGCTATTAGAAATAACATATATATGATTGATAGTACTTTCAAATACTATGATTGATGAGATGATTCTATCAGTTTGTTTGGGATGCTCCATTCTGCGTCATTTGGAAGGTCAATATTTGTCAAGTTATAGTAAATGACGTGCAACCTCACCAGTCATCCATACTTGGAATAGTGATTTGAAAGAAATGCTCCATCCAATACTGCATTCAAATTTGTCAATGGTTTGATGAAATTTGCAATGCCTTCATGAGTTGTGCCCTAAGGAATCTTTCCTAAATCATGCATCATTATGTCCTCCAACTTTTTTGGTAAGCTTCTCTTCCAATGAATTTTATTGATGAGTTAGTAAGACCAGGACCAATATTTGGCAAACCAAGACTTATCATTTCGGTTGGTTTTTATTCATCTTGGTGAGCTTTATCCCATATAAGGCCAGAATTTCCTCTCCTTCCCTTAGTTTCTGACATTTTTGGAAGACATATGTTT
Organism: Thuja plicata; assembly: GCA_018584345.1. Taxonomy (NCBI): domain Eukaryota; kingdom Viridiplantae; phylum Streptophyta; class Pinopsida; order Cupressales; family Cupressaceae; genus Thuja; species Thuja plicata. The sequence continues at coordinate 598,727 of MU227206.1, forward strand.
CCTTTATTATTGCACAAATGCGGTCATGAATTCCCTTACTTGTCAAATGCTTGTCACTGGTTGTGTTGATTTGTTGCAAAATCTGCTTTGCAATATTCTCTCTTTGATAAAGATTTTTGTTCTTCTCAACGTGCTCTTTGAGCTTCCCAAAAACATCTCTGAGACTTCCATTCAATTCAAACCAATCACACAACTTATCACCAATCGCCTTTATTTTCCCCCAAATATCTTATTTTATTTTCTTGACTGCATTTTTTAATTTTTCATTCAAGCTATTTTTGTAAGTTTTAATTGTATTATTTGCCTTCTGTAGCTCTTCTCTCAATTCAAACAACTGGTGTTCACTATGTTTTGTTATTTCCTCTACTTTCTCTTCCCATTATTTTGCTTTTACCCTCTCATTCTCCAATTCCTTATTTAAATTATTGTTGTCTTGTGTCGTAGTCTCCACGCTTTTGTATAAACGCAATGAAGAGGCTTTTTCATCCTCAAGTTTTTTATTGTTCTCTTCCAATTTTTCCCTCAAAATTTTTATTTCTGCCTCCATATGTTCTTGTTGTACAATTGCTTCTTTAGAGGGAGATTTTTTATACTTTTGTCTAATTCTTTTCACCTATTATCTATTGCTTTCTCCTTGGTCTTTTCATTTTCCAGGTATGCCTCTCTCTCTCTCTCTCTCTCTCTCTCTCTCTCTCTCTCTCTCTCTCTCTTTGTCNTCTTTTCTTTTTCCAGGTATGCCTCTCTCTCTCTCTCTCTCTCTCTCTCTCTCTCTCTCTCTCTCTCTCTCTTTGTCACTAAAATATAGACCACTTGGTTGGTCATTTTTGACTCATTTATCTTGTCCACATTTTTAATTTTGGATAAATCCATTTGGATTGTGCTAACGTGAAATTTAGATGGATCTAACTATCTCTCTGGTGGATTATTATCTCTAGGTGGGGGCATAACAACCATGAACTCCATCATTTCTTTGTTTCAGTCATATGTGGGAAATATCCTATTCGATGTAGGTTTTGCATCACGAGATGCAACAACTACATCCCTATTCAATGTCTTAGTATTTTGTTTATTCCTATTTTTTGTTTGTTCAAAGTTAGTTACAAAATCATTGTAACAAAAATATGGATTTGCTGACACAATTGAATGTTTGAAAGGTGAAATAGCACTTATAGTGATGTATGCATGTCCACCTATGCTTGTGGTTATAATAATTGCATCGTCAGGATTAGAAATACCCTAAACCATTCCTAATCATGTCCCATTGTCACTAGCAAGTGGAATTTTTGGACTGTTCTGAGGGTTTTTTTCTTGAAGGTGTGACAATTGTTGGACTCACCATTGGCATTGTTATCATAAAATTTTGCTTCTTTACACTTCCTTGATCTATGGGATCCATTGTTTTCATGTTCAGTCATAATGTCTTTCTCAGACCACTAGTATTACCCATGTCATCCCCACCAGTGGCAGTGGCACTTGATTCAGATTGAATCAGAGTGCTTAGAAAAGTTGGAACTGGATTTGAAGAAGGAACAAATGAAGGTCCAAGGGTATGAGACTGAGTAGTACCTTTTTGTGATGAACTTGATGATTCAACTCCAAGGACTGGTGTCTCACCATGTTTTGGTGGAAATGGTGTGTCAAGTGGAAACCAAGTCCCTTGTCCTGTGGAACCCAGACCACCCCAACTTGGAAAACCCATTTTTTCTATAATCTCTACCCCTTTGGTATATTTTTCTTCTATGGACACATCGACTCCATTAAAATTTGAATAGACTATAGTAGTCTTAGGAGTGGAATCAATGGATGTGGGATCCGCAAAAGCCTGCTCATACTCATTATCTTCATGATCATCATCACTATAATATGCTTCAGTTGGATGCTCCTTATTCCACAAATCACTATATATTTGATCCTCTTCCACTTCATAAAGATCTGCAGAGGTCTTTGGCTCGCTGAGATTCTTCCTCATTTCCCAATAATCAAAAATTTTGGTTTGAGTCCAATTACCATATTTACATTGACCCACTAGATCTGCTGGAATAGATTTTCTATATGGTTGAGCAACTTTCTGGTAGAAATTGTAGGATGTCCTAGGCTATACTTTTACTTTTCGTTTATGTAATGCCATAATTTGTGATGAAAATTCTTGTATTGAAATATTATTTTCAGCGGCGTATTTCTCCATCTCTTTTTTGATCTCATCCCAGGACTCCATATTTTTTAAATTTTTCTATCAATGGCGTACTCTCGTGTTCACATTTTCTTGCAAAGTTCCCATTATCTCTAAGATTTGTTGCAATTATGTTGAGCAGATCATACTGCCAGTGATTGTCAACATCAAAGCGAAAAATTATAAAAAAAAACCTGTGCGACTTTGAATCCTCTTCTCTCAAATGTGAACCCTCCAAATGAGAAAGTAAAGGAAGGAAATATCATTTTATTTTGTTTACCATTAAAGAGTACATCTGTGCTCTCCATCTAATATACATATTCCAATGCAAATACCCTCTCCATCACACGTATTGAAAGTTTATAGGGTTCTACCGCTGAACCGTAAAACCTTAACACAGTGTAGTCTTCTATGAAGCACTAGTCATCCATTTGTATTTCAATTTTGAGTTGAATGCAATCTCTACAAGACACAGGAAATCTAGGAAATGGAGTGCCTATAATTTTATGATACATTGGTGCCAAAAATAAGTCTATAAAATGGTTGTAGTTCCTTTTACTATCACTCATCCTTATCTCAAGTGTCCATTCATATATTGGATTATGGATCTGGCTTTGGAGCTTATTTGTCTGAAATATTGCATGATGCTTTTCTAAAAGAAGATAGCACAAGTAGGTTTTGAATCTAAATGTCTTCTGTGAACTTCTTTTAATCATTAGTAATTGTTATTGCATGCAATGAACAATGTGCTCAATAAAATTATAGCTTACTCCTTCTGATTCAGAATGAATATGAAAAATCATTTCAAGAATGTTGGCACCCACTTCTTTGTTACTTTCCAATCCCTAGTCAAAATGCTAGCAAGGAAATACTATCCTGAATCCATTAAACAAAAATATCATAATAATAATGAAGCTTATGATCTTGATCCAGACTAGAACTGCCTGTTATTCCTTTGATATATAAATCTTTCTATCTTGCATTTAATTTTTCATAATTCTCTGCCAGCTTTCCCAGATTAATGTGCACGTTTGAGTTTTGTGCTTCAAACCCTAGGTCAACAAACTAGCAAATTCACTCTCGATTATCGACAAAATTTCTTCCTAAGTATTTTATTGACAATTGCTTTTCTAACTTCATCATAATTTTTGGCACAGACCATGACAATTTCTTGACAAGGGATTACTTGACGTAATGCCATGCGTGTCGACCCATCAACCCACAGTGCAGTTTTATTTGTCTTCGCCTTTACCATGTTGTTAAATGGATAATGTTTTGTCTCCTTCGTTAGATCTTTCCACTTATTCTCAAGTGAAAATCTAATTTCCATGATTCCTTTATTTCCATGGATAACATGATTATAAATATCATGGAATTCATTAGTGAAACCTGGTGTTTTAACCAATTTGTGGAAGTCTATTATCTTTGTCTCTTGTCTTTTCCTTTTAATCATAATCTTATTATTTTTTTTGGCCATCATGGTATTTACTCGTAGGAAAATTCAAATAATTCTACACAACTACAATTTACATGCGTGATTCAAAATTAAACCCTAATTCTAGTTCTACAATCTAAATAGTAAACCACGAGATTTGAAAAATTAAAAAGGCAGGACGTAGGTGTTCAGGAATTTACCAAAAATTTCAATTTGTGTAGATTGTGAGTGGATAGAGAGCTGAGAGACTATGTTGCACTCCTCAACTTAGAAGTTGTAACCCCTTTATGAATCTCCAATACTAGTTAGAACTGAAAAACTTATATTGAAAACCTAAAGGGAAAAATTTGTACAATCGTGACTTGTGTTAACTTTTATTGCTTCTTTATGAAAACTGATATATGATGTCACTATGACACATGTCACTTAATCATTTGACATTAAAAATTCAGTCGGAGACCCAAAATTGAGCTTATTAGTTATTACATTTATTTAATGTTTAGTTTTACTCCAATTTATATTTTAATTATACTTAGTTGAGTGTTAAATCATGACATGTGCCTTGTTTCCAAGGAATATTAGCAAAAAGAGGTGATCGTTCCCCAAATCATGCTGAAATACACCTTGGGTCATTGATCTATGCTCATCCAACGGTCATTGGTAGTCACTGTTAGGTGTCGCGGGTCCCATTCACTTTTGTCTTGTCAGGTGTAGTAGTCACCTAGTCACCCCTCACGTCATCATTGAATGACACCAAATGTGTGAGTGGAAATGTGTCATGAATCTAGAATAGGTTCACAAAAATGGGGTTTCATTTCCCTTTTGGCTCAAAATACACCATATGGCGTTGATCCGTGCTCATCCAATGGTAATTGGTAGTCAATATCAGGTGTCGCGGGTCCCATTCACTTTTACCTTGTCATTAGTCACACGTCATCATTGAATGATGCTGAACTGAGTGGACACATGTCATGATTCTGGAAGAGTTTTGCAAACAATAGGTTTTATTTCCCCTTCAACCTAAAATACACCATACAACGTGAAATTTGGTTTTATTTCCCCTTCGCTCTGAGTTATGAGTTATAAGTTGCACTATAGGCCGTGCAACATTATCCACCATACACATAAATAACTAACCAGTTGTAGTCAATGATCATGGATATGGTGCAGGTTAAGGTTTGAATCTTGATACATGTCATCATTTTGGTGACTTCCGGGAGAACTTTGTTTCCTTCAATAAATTGGGGCCAAAATTAAACTTTAGCCATTGATCTAGGATCATCAAACGGTCTCAAATAATATATTTAACATTATAAAATGATGGATGTTAGGTTAGGTGTCTATGTGACTAGCTGTGCTTATCGATATCAACGTGTTGAGTCTATAAACAAGTTGGCAACAAATAAAGGGATAAATTCGCTGGACATGATATTACATTATTTACATCTCTGATAAATTGCCATTTTGCATTGGCCCGCATGACGATTCCCATCTTTTGAAAATCGCCAATACAATTATTTTATTACAATTATATTAGCGAATTTAACAGGCTGGAATTTCATTATTTTTTATTACGGTAACATCAGGTTTTGAAGGGGCCCCGAAACCCTTTAAAAAAGCTAATAAAAGATAATCATTAGAAACCCATAACGACAACTATTTGTCACAAACAAAGACAAAAAACCAAAAAGGGCTAACATCCCAGATATACAATACAATGTTCAACCAAAATAGAAAAAGCTGAAACCAAAAAAGAAACTTCCAGCAAGACAACCAAAAAAAACTTCCAGCACGTGACTTAGTCCAACATCTTAAAAATCTTCTCAGATACAACCATCCGGTTTTCCATATTCTGGATTTCCACCATCTAATTTTCCATATTCTAGATAAAATCCCGAAGATTAGTTAAATCTTTGACTTGGGTCGCTGAAATTTCATTGTTTAATTACTCAGAATTGTATAAATATTTAACAATTAATTATATATTGTGTAATGTTTAACTTTGACTTTAAGATTGAATTCAATTATCAATATTAATTTAATTATCTCTATCATAATCAAAATTACACATCGATATGGCATATAATTTATCAATATATTACTATTAGTCTTTAGATTTCTTTTCAAAATTACAATTAAACAAAATTACACTGACAATCTCACACAGTGACATGTGTCTCATTTTTGAAGGTGTTAACTCCCAGAATTTTACACCCTAATCTAAGCACCTAAACACTTAGAAATTCTGGAGAACATGGGAACAATCACTAGCTTGTGGGTAAACTATAAAGTGACTGAACCTCCAGGTTCTAGGCTGGTTCCTTTTGAAAATTTGATACTTCACCTAACTTTAAGAAACTGAAAGACCTGATAGGAAAAGGGATAGGAAGATAGCAGGAACAAAAAAAATCTAACCTATGGTGATGCACCAAACTGATAAAGTTCACAAAAACATAGAAATGAGCCTTTGGAATTATGAAACTGATTTGATGAAACACTAAACTCTTACATAGGCTTGCATAAATATTTCAAAATAAGGTCCATAAGCAAAACTTACTAAGAGGAAAATAACTTCACACTTGTGAGTTCTAAATTTTGAACACTAATTATGACCTGCAAGCAAAAATGCATCTCTACAAACAGGTGCTAAAATGAGACAGAATTATAAGGAATGAATCATTCACTAATAGTTCTATCAATCACTAAGATGCACACAAATAAGCAGAAAAAAGATAGGCCAAACACAACTCAATCTTTTCACTTCAAAAGCTATACTTGTTATATATGAACCTGGAATGAGTTACAAATTTCTGCACAAAATTGCTCAGGACAAAAAAGGCATGTCACAAAGGCCCTTCTCTGCATAATCAGAACTGAAAAATAATGAGCCAAAAGACTCACTAAGTACAAACCCAATCCTTGGGTCGGATGCTAGAAAATAGCCTAAAAAATAAGACCTAAAAACCCATGAAATGAAGTCTATCCTCTGAAAAAGCTCCACTAAGTCATAAAGAACCCTATGACTCATCTATAACTGACCTCAAAAAGCTCAAAAATCCATAAAGGCCCCCCAAACAGGCTAGAGAGAGTCAAAATCTGACCCCTAAAACCTCTCCACTCTCTTAGAAGAAGTCCAACACCCCTAAATTTGCTCTAACAAGCCCTATATGCTCTATGAATGTTTGGAGACTTTACATAATGCTTCAAGAAGAAGTCTTTAAAGCATCTCTTATCTCTCCATTGTACATCATTATCGCTTTCTTCTTAGAGATTTTAATATTTACTAATTGATTTATAGAACATATCAATCCATAAATATTAAATTACAATTAATACCTCATGATAATTTAATAATTATTAATTAATATATTTTACAAATCAATTAATAAATATTAAAATCAATAATGTTGAAAAGAAAGGAAACAAAAGAAATAAATAAAAATGTCACTTAACATTATAACCATACGTTAAAAAACATATTATTATAATGATAAGCGACATCTTTTATTCAAAAGAGAAAGCCATAAAAGCCTCCCTACCTCGGATTCCAAGCATTATACACAATAACAAAGTGCCAACCCTAATTAAAGATAAGCACTTCTCATCTTCTTTTGCATTTGAACTTTCCGCATTTTGAAGGAAAGGGTCTGAAAACCCTAAGCTGCCGCCATTTTCCATCCTTCTGCATCCTCGCTATTGACAATGAAACACATAATGTATACACTGCTGGCTGCTCGACCTGGAGTTTGTGTTCTTGCTGCTGTTAATGAAGGTAATCCTTGAGGCTCGATCTGAAATTGTTGAATTTGTTCTCCATCAAACAGCATTAGCACATTTCTCCAAGGTGAATATTGCTTCTTTTGTTTTTCTTCTAAATGTTTTCTGCTTCCTTTCTGTTATTTGATGTTGCTTATACACGCCATGAGCTACTTGCTACTATTATATCTACGCTTATGATGGAGCTTAATTGGAATCTCTGCTAATACTGTGAACATTATTGTTGCTTTTCTTTGCTCGATACCATGATGAACATTATTGTTGCTTCTCTTTGCTCGATACCATGATGAACATTATTGTTGCTTTTCTTTGCTTGACCTCATGAGAATATTGGAAAAGTTACTGCCGTTTTACTTTTGACTGTACCCGAACCTGTTGTAGAAGAAACATTCCTGGCTTTGACACCAAACAGTTATACCCATATTCTGGTTTTGATTCAAACACTTGCTTTGATGTCTCTGAGATGGGTATTCAAAATGTTTCATTTGCTTGACCTGGAGTTTATGTACTTGTAAAACTTGATCCCTGTAGCCTGATGTATTTTTTGAGTTCTCCTGATACATATGAAAACACCTTTGTTTACTGTTGGGTATGTTTTCATGAATTCTGCAACTATTGTTATACTCGTCATATGCCATTATGAACAAAAATTCACATGTTCCGTTGCTGCAGGATAAATAAGTATTTCTCTGATGGTAGTTAGCTCCCTTTTGTGATAATGCACCTGGACCTGCTGTCTAGTTTACCACTACTTTTTTTTGTTAAGAAACAACTAGCTAGCTGCTAATATGCTTCGAGAACAACCTCTGTGTTTTATGCTTAAGAATACATTAGTCCTCACTCAAAAAACTTCCATTTTTGCAGATTCTGCTAGTTACTTCTCTGTGCATCTTTTCCATTCTATTTCTTCATCATTGATGTTTTTTAAATGCATTTGATTCTGGAACTGACAAAACATAAATGAAATGTTCTTTGCATTTGAGGGGAGGTGAGCTTGCATTGTTTAGATCAAAATGATCTAACCTATTTTTCCCTTCTATCTTACAGGATTATGGACTCTATAATGCTGGAGCCATAGTCAAATTATCCGAATGCAAACACACAACAGCCAGTCATAACCAGGCAATGACTAGCTCCTTATGACCCTTGTGCTAATTCATCTCATTTCTTTATTGCTTCACTTGTATTAGATAAGAAATAATATTTGTAGTGAAGGCTACTCTCACAGTCTTGTGTGAGAGACTTTTCTTTCAGCATTTCATATCATTTAATCAGATGTAAAAATTGAAAATTGTACATATCAGTAATGATCAATACAATGAACATTATTTCTTCTCCTTTCGCTCAGTATAAAACATGATTTTGGCAAGACATGAGCTAGATACAAATGAGTAAGAAATGAATAGCTTGTATGAATTCTTATGCAACGTTACTGTTTAAGACTAAAAATCCAGCATGTGTAGAATTTTAGTAACATTTTTGGCGACCTTTGTTGTTTGTCTGCCTGCTAGACAGTTGACCAGTTGCCTTTAAAATCCATTGGGTATGATTCAGAACTTATGCATCATTGAAACCAAACCTGACATGACCTCTAAAGTTGCTGGTTGGGTTTGGAATGCATATGAATGAGCCTAAAGAGACATAAGACTCTTATTGGGTTGATTGACATGCATGATCAACTCAAGTAGCAACTGTAGAGGTTGAAACTTTCATAATTGATCATCTGATGTATGCATAGATGAATGTATGTGTGAAGTGGATGCATGTGAGAGGCCTATGCATGGGTATACATGTATGTATGGTTGGCGGCAGGAACATGAGTATCTGCAGCACTACATAGATGTGTATGCATGTGTGTACTTGATATGTATGCATTCGACACATACATTGATGAACATATGCATGAGATGAGCGGGTATGAAAATGCAAACTGAACAATCCAAACCAGCAACCTGACAAACCTAAAACCTAAGGAAGATAGGAAACTAACCTAAGAAAGGAAACAACCGACACGTGCCTGAACAACACCTAGGAAAAACCTAAACTACTATGCAAAAGCATTTATTGAAAGCAAGAAACTAACCTAGTATATACAAGGTAGGATTGATAACTCATACCTCAAAGCAAGGCTTGAGGTAAATCCCATTCACAGGGATTGGTAGAATGTCTCCCTCCATGGTAGCTAGTTGAAATGCATTATGTTCCTTACATTCAACAATAAGAAATGGCCCATTCCACATGTGATCAAACTTATTATGATGACCTGGCCTGCTTTTCAAAACATCCCACTTAAGGACGAGATCACCTTCATTGAAGCTTCTGAGTCTAGACTTCTTATCAAACACCTTCTTAGTTTGAATCTGCTGATACTCCATCTTTTGCAAAGCGCTGCGTCTTTCCTCCTCCAATTCTAGTAATTTAGCATATCTCAACCTTAGTGGATCATTCTCTTCAAAAAGCATTAAATTATCAGCCAACTGTAAAGAAGGAAATTTTGTAGAAATAGGCAATCTAGCTTGCTTTCCATACACTATAACATAGGGAGAATTACCAAGAATTTTCTTGGGGGTAATTCTATCCAACCATAAGGCTGATCTCAGCTTCGCATGCCAATCTCGCTTGTTCTCCTCCAATGTCCTTTTGATAATCCGCAGTAGATTCTTATTAGTACTTTCAGCCAAACCATTACCCTAAGGGTAATAATTTGATGAGGTGTTTAGGTAAACGCCATTTCTCAAAGCCCATTCAGCCACTCTAGCCCCCACAAATGCTAAGGCATTATCTGAGATAATCGATTCAGGAACCCCAAACTGGGTGACCAACTCATCATAGAAACTTAAAACAGAGCTTTCATTTGCCTCTCTCAATGCAACAGCCTCTGTCCAGTGAGTGAAGTAATCCGTAGCAGTTAGGATCCATTTGTGACCAGCGCTGGAATGAGGATTTATAGGTCCCACAAAATCGATACCCCACCTCATGAATGGTTGTTCAACCAAAACAGGCTGCAAAGGCATAACAGCCAGCCTTTCTTTTCCTGCAAACAACGCACATTGCTTGCATTTTCTTGCCCAGGAATGAGCATCTTTGAATAGGCTGGGCCAATAATATCCAGCCCTAATTATTTTATAGGCGGTTGTTTTTGGTGAAAAATGTCCCCCTGCATCATGAAACTATTCTAGAAGCCTGCTGGTCTGATTATCTTCAATACATCTAAGGAGAACACCGTTCATATCCTTTCTAAACAAGGTACCTTCAATTAAGACATAGGGTATTGATTGTAACCTGAAATATCTTCGCTTGGCTCTATCCAGCAGTGGAGGGCAGTCTCTTGTTTGCAGGAAATATGTCATCTCTGTCAACCAGCTAGGGGATTGCTTAGCTGCAGCATCTGCATCATCATTAAATAATGTCATTTCATTGTCACAGTCCTCATTTTTTAAAGGTTGAGTAGCCATCTGTTCACATAACCCTTTTCCCCTTACCAACTTGGTGATCTTTATGTCCACATCATACTCCATTACCTTAGTAATCCATCCTGCACGCTTTTCATTAAGATCTTTGTTGAGAAAGAAATCCTTAACACTTGGGTGGGAAACCATAAGATGAATTTTGTTATTGGACAACAAATGTCTGAACTTCTTTAGACTTTTAATAACAGCAAAAGCGTGCTTTTCTACAAAAGAATAGCGCTGCTCATAACTTTCAAGACCTCTGCTGTAGAAAGCAATAGGTTTTTCATATCCTTCATCACTTTTTTGTACTAAAACAGCTGAAATAGCATCCATACTTCCATATGCATATAAAATGAAGTCTTTGGAAAAATCTGGGTTAACCAAGGTAGGGGCTGATGATAAAGCTTCCTTTAGTAATTGAAAACTTTGCTTACCTTCTTTAGTCCATGTGAAAACTGCATTCTTTTTAAGCATTGTTGTGAGAGGCCTAAGTAAAGCAGCGATGTTGGGCATGAATCTTCTCACGAAATTAATTCGGCCAATAAACTCTGAAGACCTTTTTTGTGGTTTGGCAAAGGAAGCTCCAGTATTGCTTCCACTCTTTCAGGATCAACTGTGATGCCTTCCCTTGATACAATGTGACCTAATAATTTACCCTCGTGTACTGCAAATATACATTTCTTAGGATTTAATGAAATTCCAAACTGTCTACACCTTTCAAAAACTGACCTTAGATGAGCAAAATGATTATCGACATTTTTTGAAAAAATAGTAATATCATCAAGGTACACCAAAACCATTTTATACAACATCCCCTTGAAGGTCATGTCCATTGCCCTCTGAAATGTGGCACCGACATTTGATAGGCCAAAGGGCATTCTTTGATAAGCCATAATACCCCATTTTGTGGTAAACGTTGTCTTATACTGGTCTTCTCTTTTCACTTGTACCTGATTGTAGCCTGAAAAACTGTCAGGTAATGAGAACCTTGCTGAACCAGCAACAACCTGAAGTATTTGCTCCATTGAAGGCAGCGGGCAATGATCTTTTAGTGATGCTCTATTTAAATCCCGAAAATCCACACAAAGTCTGATTTCTCCATTTTTCTTTCTTACTGGAACTAAATTAGAAACCCAGCTAGTATGTTTGATCTCATAAATTATACCACCCTCAATTAACTTGGTCAATTCCTTGAGCATTAAAGGTTCCAGCTTGGGATTGACGGGTCTCTGCTTTTGTTTAACAGGCTTAGCATTTGGAAGCAATTCAATGGTATGTTGAGCTATTTATGGATCAAAATCCTTAAGGTCTGAATATTCCCAAGCAAAAACATCTGGAAACTCTTTATACAAATCAGTAAATTATGATTTTTCCCTTGTTGTACAGACCTTACCAACCTTTAAAAATTTACCTTCAGCCACTTCAACATTCTCATAGTGTTCTTCCTTTACCTGCATACCAGCTTTATTCTTCCTTAGCTCATCATCTCTGCTGAAAATAGACTCCAAAGTGACCAAACCCTTTGGAAGCTTATTGGACTTAAGCTAGATAATCTGACCATCGTAATATTGCTTCAGCTTGTCTTGGTTTGAAACAGAAAAAACATCTTCTTCCAACAAAAAGCTAAGAATCTGCTCATCACTATCAAAAACCTGCCAGTTAGTGTTATTATCAGGAATAGAGGGTCTTACTAAAATTTTGATATGTTGTTGTACATTTTCCTTGCTAATTTTTGCGGGTATGTCAAATTGAGCGCCAACTGCCGCAAGTCTATCAGCTTGCTGGTTCTGATTTCTTGGAATCGAGACTATGTTGAAAGCAGAAAATTCTTCCATGATATCCCAAACTCAGTGTTTATACAGCTTCAAAGTATCATTCTTTGCTGCATTTAAACCTCTCACTTGATTAACAATTAGTTCGCTGTCTCCATATACTTTAATACATTCAACTCCTCTTTTCTTTGCCCACTCCAAACCTTGTATCAAGCCCTCATATTCTGCAACATTATTTGAGCACGCAAAAGAGAAATAAAAAGTAGCATAGTACCTTTCGCCATAAGGGGAAACCAGCATAGCGCCTCCACCAGCACCATGTCTACTTTTAGAACCATCAAAAAACATCTCCCATAGCTGATCTTGCTTCTCTTGCATCTGATTTTCTAACCTAACCAAGTTTGGGATAATAACATCCTGCTCATGAATAACATACGTTCCCAAACCAGCGAGCTTAAAATCAAAAAAAGTACTTTCAACAGCTTGGCTTGATGCCCATTCATCAAGAAGAATATCTGGGATATTATCCAGATTAGTTCTGGTCTCAAGAATATCACCATGATCTCCTTCATCAAATGAAACTAAGTTTGCATTTAAAGCACTAGGTACATATGGTTCTATGTGATCCTTTGCAAGCAATTTAGACTTAACTATCACCTTGGTACCATACCTAGTCCTAAACAACATGTGAGACCAGTCAGATGATAAATAGCCCCCAATCTTGGCAGTGAAATCTCTAGACAGACAAATGGCGAAGTAAGGCGGCAAATCTATCACATAGACATCTTGCTGGATAGAAAAATTAGGACATGCATGGATGGTAAGGCTTGCATCCTTAATAAGACCTATAGTACCAATGGATGTTCCATCAAGCTGGACAACTCCTTTCTCTACTGGCTGGTATTTTAGTCCTAACTGATCCGCTACTTTTTTAGGCATGACTGAGCTAGTAGCTCCACTATCAACCATACAGTTATGGACTAGGTTATCACCAATGATTAATGACAAATAAAAAGGTGGAGGCTTAACATTCTTACTTGATTCATTGCTAACCTCTTTGGCCCCACCTTGTCTTTCATCATTCTTATCAGCATTTGTCAATACAGCCTTTGGTGGCTCAGTTGCAGCCTCCTTGGGAGTGACCTCTTCATATAAAGCTTGCCTTAGGATATCGGTCTGTCCTGGAATTGCCAACGTATCCCACATAGACATATTCACGTTCATCTTCTTCATATTGTCTACTATACTAAAAGGAACGACAGGATGCGGTCGTTGATGTGCCCGAGTTGCAACATGATCTATGTACCTTGGGATGCTATCTTTGCCTGCAGGGATAGGAATACTATTTGTAGATAATGACTCATTAGTAGCAGGTCCTTTACCTCTATTTGATGCTTGATCCATTTTAAGAGCTCTCTTCTTTGCTCTAGTGTTGGCTGATACTAGTGAGTCATTATTTACCGCGCAAAATTCCTCTCTCTGCCAGTTAAGGAACGCAGTCTCAGGAGCATGTAGATCCTGTTGCAGTTCAGGTACATCAGCAGCTGCATTCTGCTGGTCCATGACTATATTTTGTACCATCAAAGCTTGATTAATCATACCATTTGTGCAAGTAGTCTGATTATGCGCTTCATTGCAGGGGTAGCACCACTCTAAATCTGCAGCCAAGTTGTTTTGCACAGGTACCATATCCTTGACCGGGTTAATGGCATTAAGAGGGGCTGCATTATAAAGTTGGAATGGTCTCTGATTGATACTTGGCCTAAAACCAGCTGTATTGGCCTGATACGGTTGTCTATTTGATTGAAACTGGCTTTGGTTCTTATTATTTGTTTTGGCCATCATGGTATTTACTCGTAGGAAAATTCAAATAATTCTACACAACTACAATTTACATGCGTGATTCAAAATTAAACCCTAATTCTAGTTCTACAATCTAACTAGTAAACCACGAGATTTGAAAAATTAAAAAGGCAGGATGTAGGTGTTCAGGAATTTACCAAAAATTTCAATTTGTGTAGATTGTGAGTGGATAGAGAGCTGAGAGACTATGTTGCACTCCTCAACTTAGAAGTCGTAACCCCTTTATGAATCTCCAATACTAGTTAGAACTGAAAAACTTATATTGAAAACCTAAAGGGAAAAATTTGTACAATCGTGACTCGTGTTAAATTTTATTGCTTCTTTATGAAGACTGATATATGATGTCACTATGACACATGTCACTTAATCATTTGACATTAAAAATTCAGTCGGAGACCTAAAATTGAGCTTATTAGTTATTACATTTATTTAATGTTTAGTTTTACTCCAATTTAGATTTTAATTATACTTAGTTGAGTGTTAAATCATGACATGTGCCTTGTTTCCAAGGAATATTAGCAAAAAGAGGTGATCGTTCCCCAAATCATGCTGAAATACACCTTGGGTCATTGATCTATGCTCATCCAACGGTCATTGGTAGTCACTGTTAGGTGTCGCGGGTCCCATTCACTTTTGTCTTGTCAGGTGTAGTAGTCACCTAGTCACCCCTCACGTCATCATTGAATGACACCAAATGTGTGAGTGGAAATGTGTCATGAATCTAGAATAGGTTCACAAAAATGGGGTTTCATTTCCCTTTTGGCTCAAAATACACCATATGGCGTTGATCCGTGCTCATCCAATGGTAATTGGTAGTCAATATCAGGTGTCGCGGGTCCCATTCACTTTTACCTTGTCATTAGTCACACGTCATCATTGAATGATGCTGAACTGAGTGGACACATGTCATGATTCTGGAAGAGTTTTGCAAACAATAGGTTTTATTTCCCCTTCAACCTAAAATACACCATACAACGTGAAATTTGGTTTTATTTCCCCTTCGCTCTGAGTTATGAGTTATAAGTTGCACTATAGGCCGTGCAACATTATCCACCATACACATAAATAACTAACCAGTTGTAGTCAATGATCATGGATATGGTGCAGGTTAAGGTTTGAATCTTGATACATGTCATCATTTTGGTGACTTCCGGGAGAACTTTGTTTCCTTCAATAAATTGGGGCCAAAATTAAACTTTAGCCATTGATCTAGGATCATCAAACGGTCTCAAATAATATATTTAACATTATAAAATGATGGATGTTAGGTTAGGTGTCTATGTGACTAGCTGTGCTTATCGATATCAACGTGTTGAGTCTATAAACAAGTTGGCAACAAATAAAGGGATAAATTCGCTGGACATGATATTACATTATTTACATCTCTGATAAATTGCCATTTTGCATTGGCCCGCATGACGATTCCCATCTTTTGAAAATCGCCAATACAATTATTTTATTACAATTATATTAGCGAATTTAACAGGCTGGAATTTCATTATTTTTTATTACGGTAACATCAGGTTTTGAAGGGGCCCCGAAACCCTTTAAAAAAGCTAATAAAAGATAATCATTAGAAACCCATAACGACAACTATTTGTCACAAACAAAGACAAAAAACCAAAAAGGGCTAACATCCCAGATATACAATACAATGTTCAACCAAAATAGAAAAAGCTGAAACCAAAAAAGAAACTTCCAGCAAGACAACCAAAAAAAACTTCCAGCACGTGACTTAGTCCAACATCTTAAAAATCTTCTCAGATACAACCATCCGGTTTTCCATATTCTGGATTTCCACCATCTAATTTTCCATATTCTAGATAAAATCCCGAAGATTAGTTAAATCTTTGACTTGGGTCGCTGAAATTTCATTGTTTAATTACTCAGAATTGTATAAATATTTAACAATTAATTATATATTGTGTAATGTTTAACTTTGACTTTAAGATTGAATTCAATTATCAATATTAATTTAATTATCTCTATCATAATCAAAATTACACATCGATATGGCATATAATTTATCAATATATTACTATTAGTCTTTAGATTTCTTTTCAAAATTACAATTAAACAAAATTACACTGACAATCTCACACAGTGACATGTGTCTCATTTTTGAAGGTGTTAACTCCCAGAATTTTACACCCTAATCTAAGCACCTAAACACTTAGAAATTCT